>VWZI01005509.1:2394599-2439398 GCA_013396835.1 Psilopogon haemacephalus
GAAAATAAGACCCCCTTCACTGTGTCCAAGGTAGAATATTTAGTTTAAAGAAAAAAACTACTGTTTGACTCTAATTTCAAAATTGATTTTATAATCACTTTACTTTATTTATATGTTTTTTTCTTTCTTAAGTGTTTTTTTTTCTTATGCATTCAGCACTTACATTGAGCTCCACTCCACAAAAGAACACACTATTTAAACTCAGATTTCTACTTACTACTTACCGACTAGTCAATAATCCATTTTAGTAATGGAATACATAAATTACATTAAAGATTCTACAATCACCAGAGATGTGAGTCAACCACACTCAGTCCACTGGTACGCCTTCTCCAAGCCAGTGACATACCTGACATCATATAGCCTTCAAGCCACTCTAACTCATGCATTCATAAAGCTTGACTTCATCAAATACATCTTTAATTTCAACACCATGACCTAAAGACAGGGTTCCCAAACATGCTGTCTGCAGCTGTTTTGCCAGAAATCATCCTAAGTATTTGAATTAAGCTCGCAGTTCTTAAATCAGCTGATATTTCTAAGCTCTCTTGCCTATTTCTTTAGCTCTCCTAAAGATAACTCACAGCTCAGTAACTTGGTCCATCAATCACATAATTTTCATAATGCTGTGGATGTAAATGTTCAGTATTTTCTTTGCTTTAATTTTCTTTTAAATTTCTTTCATTCTCCTGTATGAACACTCCTACATCTACAAGTTCAGTTTCCCAGGTTTGTTATAATCAATGGCTAAAAATAATCCTCCTTGGGGTTACTGATTGCAGTCCCTCCCCAAATCTAGAAGGAGATAATTACCACTTGCCATAATTTTCACATGTGAATGAACTGTGCTTCCATTTTAACTTTACCATTGACACTTCATATCAAGAATTGTTTAGTGTGATTGGTTGCCCAATCACACTGTGGTTGGGGCCACATCCCTGGAGGTGTTTAAGGCCAGGCTGGATGAGGCTCTGCCCAGCCTAATCTAGGGTAGGGTGTCCCCGCCCATGGCAGGGGGATTGGAACTAGATGTTCCTTGTAGTCCCTTCCAACCCTGACTGATTCTATGATTCTATGATTCTAATGCTCCACCCAACACTCCATTCATACAGGCAAATTCTGACAGAGCAGACTGTGAGACCTGACAAACTACCTTTGCCTTAATATTTTTTTTCCCCTTCCTAGGTTTGCAGTGCACCATTAGTTATCAGAGGCAAAACCAGACTGGAATAACTTCTCTGATGAGCCTTCTCCTTACAGGTTGGTGTGTAAGTTGTGAAGACCTAGTCACTGAAATTGGTGGAAAGAACAGAAAAAATCATTCTGCTCATTATGAGATAGATGTGCCCACCAGAAGTTAAATTTTAGACCTGCATCTCCATGGTGATCTGCATAGAGACTAAGCAGGTTTCTCACCTTACCATGACTGCTGTGCCCAGTAACTAAGCTGATGATCTAAGGTACTTGCAGTACCTTAGATGAAGTTTTTCCACAAAATTAATCTTTTATTGACAATGCCAAGAAGCTTCTTACCATTCTGATTAGAAATATTCAATACAATACTGCTTTTGTATGCTAAGACTTTGTGATTAGTGAAGCTAAATGGAAGAGATCTCAGTGAATTTTCCCACTGAATCCCCATGCTTAAGGGCTCTGTCCTTTACTTTCAAAGTTATCCAGCATTTCTTCCAGTTGCAGGAGCCATTGAAACGACAGAACAAGAGAAAACGCTGGGTGGCTAAGTAGGAAATCTTCCTTCTTACAGGATTTAGTTTATGCCATTCAATGGCAGCATGTAACAGGAGGAGGGAACCCAACAACTCTCAACACTAAGCAACCTTGCAACATAGGATTGAGAAGGCCATGCAAGAAACATTAAGTAACAGACAAAGGTCTGAAAGGGGAAGGTGGTGGGGGCTGACTGCTTATAGATATATGATGCATAGAAATGGACGAATTAATTTAATTATTTTCTCAGATTTAGGAAAAAGCATTTTTTTTTCCTTCCACCAACACTAGTAGTGCTGGTACACTGCCTTTACTCCTTTCTTGGTGGTGGATGCAGGAACAGGAGTTAGCAGAGCAGCTGGGCAGACCCTACACCATCAACCAAGGCAGTAATGGTGACCACAGTAGTAAAGAAGGAAAGTACAAGAAGGTCTTGAGTTTGTAGCTAAGGAAATTAATTCCTGAACCATAGGGATACAGTGATTATTTGCTCAAGGATCAACCAAAGCTCAAGTCTTAGCACACAACTGTGGTTAAGTCAATGATGACCCTAACAAAGTTTATAAGCAGACTTTCCCCTCCCCCCATCTAGAAAATCAAAACAAGAGGACTGAGAAGAGAGATGTGTAAAATTCTCCTGTCTGATGGCCAGTAGGAACTAAAGAAGAAGAAAATAATTTAGTCAGGTCAGTTTCGAATAAAGAGATGAAGCTGAAGCTATCCCAGGCCTTCTAAAATGCCAAAATGTCTCCTGTACCAAATGCCTGTAGCACAGAGTTATCTTAAGCTAAAAAGGGCTCAGGAAGACTGAAATTCAAGTTCTTATCTTGGCACATCATGACTAAGTCTCTCAGTTATTTTCTCTGTAGCACCAGGCCATTCTTCACTGTTTTAGCCTTTTAAGGGATTTCAGTGATTTTTGTTTTCCCATTCATGCAAAAATGGTTCAAAAGCACAAGAGGAGGCTGAAGTAATTTCAAAGGTTCCATGCTATTCTCGCTCTCTCAAAAATCCAAAGCAAATTTTTGTTCTCCAATAAGAGTAGAACTGGCATCTCACTCTGTTTTGATTCTCTGTTCTGGTGACCTGATAAACACAATTAACAAGTCATTTTCCATTTTTGCTTTTTTAGTGTTTTTCACTCTTTCATTTAGATCCCTTAAAAAAAAAAATGTTTTGAATCTCTGACAGTACTTCAGGTTTCTGCTTTCTGTTTTTAGATTACTATCCGTGCTCCAAAGTAAGTGATTCAGCCACATTGGTCTGAAGTCTCCAAAGAGCTTCTGTAATTGTCTGTGCTCCCTTTGGGTGAACTCTACTATCTCAACATGTTGGCCAATTTTCTTCTCTAGCTCTTCTTCAGAATAAACACTGACACTACTCTGTTCTTAATATATTCCTCTTTTTATCTAATTTGGTCTGCCTACACTTTAATCTAACTGTGTCTATTGTTCAATTCCCTGCAGTACTTGAAATTTGGACTGTTATTAAATTGTGGTCAGTACTACTCTGTTAAACAGTCACTTCATTTGACCATAATACTTATGCAAAATGAAATAGAAACCTCTCTCCCGTCTAGTTACACAATGAGGCAGTCCTTCCATTTCTGAATTGCTTTAGTGCAGTAGTCAACATCAAATGAAAACTCTACTTAACATTGTTCTCCCTAGCCTAATAGCTAAGCCATCTTCTCCAGCATTTCAAGGAACACTTCTTTATTCTTATTCAGAGGCCAGCACACTTTCCCTGTAAATCTGCTCTTCTTCTAGCTCTTCCATGGCCTGCTGAACCAACTCGACACATTGACTATTTCAATAATTTTTTGCCCACCCACCATAACTGCTGGCTCTTTGCCACGACATGCTTTGTCTTTATTTCCAAATATCACAAAAATATTCATTGATATTATTATCATTTGCTGTTAATCCCACATGGTCAAACTTCAACAGATTTTAATGCATCATCTCACCAAGTTGTCTACCTTTGTAATAGGTAATTCTCCTCTAGTGACAGGAATATATTTTCATGACTGTAATAACCATCGCTGGATTTACTAAACAGATTTATGGGAGGGTGTCCCCTCCTCTCTGTATCAGGACCACACAAATAAACTTGCACATGGTATGCTGGAGCAGCTGTAGAATTCCTCCCATTTAAAGCAATCCCACAGCTGGCCCCAACATTAACTACATTTTCATAAAGACTATCCAGCATTACATTTGCTCTACTTAGAGAGAGAGACAGACTACCTTCTGGAGCCAGACAGCTCCATTTCATCCCTTCACCTTTACTGCAGGGCTTTATACTTCCAGCCATCATTATTTTATCTCTCAGTGCCTCTATGGGAGAGAGAGAGCTGCACCTCATGCAGTTGTCAGTTATCTGGGGGTGGAGGAGTTGTGAAGTGCCTTAATCCACCACAGGTGCACAGATATCTTTGCTAGCTCCATGAACACTCATCTTCAAGCTGGAAGCACTGAAAGCATGGGTGGGAAAACATGTCAGCAGTCTCATCACCAGCCAGCATAGCTCCAGTGTGGTTTTTTATCTCTGGCATGGAGCTTTTCTCCATTTTAGCTGACAAGAGGCTCTGGTACAGGGACACAGAGAGGACACATAACCTGGTGGTCAGGGTCAGACCCAAAGACAGCCCTCGGGTAGCCAAAGCTTCATGAATTGCCCTTCCTTAACGCTGCATCACCCACATTATGCATTAAAGACAGCAATGCTGGGCTTTTTATTCCTTGAGCAAATATATTCTCACACCACTGCTGCCAGGACTTGTCAGACTGCAAAGCAGAGAAACTGAGCAGAGAGGCCTGAAGGCACCAGTGGGGAATGGTGGGACTGCCCTTGGATCAGTCCCTGGACCACTTAGCCTATCTGAAGAGAACACAGTAGGAGTCGGAGGCAGCCTTGTGCCAGCCATTTGACAGAATCTGTGTCAAACGAGGTAACTTCCAGAAGTTAGGTGCAGAATTTTTATAGTGTAGATGGCTAGAGATACAGGGCTGTAGGGTCCACACAGGCAGAGCAGAGGTACCTTGTGACACCTGTCACTTCCTCTCAACCAAATCTCCAGTTAGTGAATTAACTGCATGGTCCATTCTTCTCCTCAAAATAAATAAAATAGCAAAGGTCACCAGTCATAGGTTCCCACCCATGCGCATCAGTCTGGTTGTTCCTTCCCTGAAGAGTACCTTGAATTGTTTCAGATGTGAGTTCACATCCAGTGCAATTGGTGTGGGTCCTCTGGTGACTTACAGGATCTTGGAGCAGCAACAGCTGAGCCACTGTTTACATTCCCAAGTTTATTTACATTAACTGATTTTTTTTTTTTTATGATCATAAATTAGTTCATAATCTATTTCACTGTAACTCAAAATGTAGCAGACTGTAGAGTATTAAAACTTGCCCTGGCCTAGAAAACAAACCTTTTGGATAATAAACATCAGAGCACCTGCTACTGAAAGATGGCCCAACCCAGCTAATGACTTAGGGCCCTAATAGCATAAGATTTCCTTAAGAAAATGCTCTTGGGATTTTTCATCTTAATAAACACTGAGTTGCATTGCTTCACTTCTTTTTTTTTTTTTTTTTAAAGCCCCTTTATTCACATTTTGAAGTTTTGCTAGAAAATGCAAGAACTATAAATTGCCTTAAAAAGACAGGGTGCAAACCAGCCCTATGCACAGAGTTGGAATTTTCATGTGACTGCCTAATTTCAGGGATGGGAGCTTGGAGGAAAATAACATGAGACACCCTTAAACTGTACAAATCACCAATGATACAACAAGGACCTTAGCCTGTATTGCAGCAAAGGACCAGAAATAATCTCAGTATGAATTGTGAGGAAATCATAGAGAGCAGAAATAGCCACCTATCTCTTTCAAAACCATACTCAACATCACACCCAAACCATACCCTCTTCACCCTGGAGAAGAGAAGGCTTCGAGGAGACCTTATATATAGTAGCCTTCCAGTATCTGAAAGGGGCCTACAGGAAGGCTGGGGAGGGACTATTGACAAGGTCTTGTAATGACTAATGGGTTTAAACTGGAAGAGGGGAGATTTAAATAGGATGTTAGGAGGACGGTGAGGGTGGTGAGGCACTGGCACAGGTTACCCAGGGAGGTTGTGGCCCTGGAGGTGTTCAAGGCCAGGTTGGATGAGGCCTTGAGTGACCTGTTCTAATGGGAGGTGTCCCTGCCTATGGCACAGGGGGTTGGAGCTGGATGATCTTTGAGGTCACTTCCAACCTAAACCATTCTATGATTCTACCATCATGATGTAGTAACATAATGCTGCATTTGCTGATTGGCTCATAGATTTTGATCAGCATAATGAAAAAAAAAAACAAACAGACAAACAAAATAATCAACCCTGTAAAAAACAGAGCTTACCTGGATCACTAAGAAATTCCTCTGAGGTGTTCCACATCCTACCATCCAAGTACAACGTGCCATTAGTGAAGTTAAACTTAGTGTAGTCCCTGACACACTTGTGTCGCAGGTTGCCCATGAAGAGCTGGAGGCCTATGAGGGCAAAGACACTCAAGCAGAAAACGGTCAGGATCATCACATCAGCAAGTTTCTTAACAGACTGGATAAGTGCCCCTACAATGGTCTTCAGTCCTAGGGAGATAAAAGCCAAGAGTTTATAGACTGAGAGGCTGAAACATGGTCCTAGAGAGATGCTTCTCATGATGAAAATCTCCATGGAAAGGAGTATCAGAAGGCTTTCTACTACATGTTTATAACTGGACAGCTGAAACAAGAGAGAAGTAATCGCTATGAATGTTCAGTGTGGTCTACTTCATTCCAGACAAAAGCTTGTTATTACTTTTACACAAAAACTGATTTAAAAATTAAGGGCAATGACTTGATGGAGGAGCAGAGAGAGAGACACAAAAAAAAAAAAAAAGGATAAAGAAACTAGGGAAAGTCTTTTATATTTTCGTGGAGATGCAATAAAGGTTGTAAAGCCTAAATCCCATTGAGTTTTGAGAATGTGAATTAGTTTTAAATCACTCAGGTGATTCTGATAACTTTATCCCTCACATAAACAGATGAGAAGGTATGGAAATATTATTTATTCCCTGATTACTTTACATATTTTAGTGCCAAATCCAGCTCACTGTCCTCATCTGTATAATTTCCCTGCCTTCAATTCATTTGCTTAAAACAACAAGAATTTAGGATTAGAAATAAGCCAAATAATGTGGGCAATCACATAAACTCAGTGGAAACTATTTGAGCAAGACAAACCGAGGCTCCAGCAATACCTGGCTCCAGTTAGTAATTTTGTATTATGCTGCCAATGTAGATAAATCAGCTTATTACAATCAGAAAAGGCTTGGGCCACACAAATTAGCTTCTGTGTGATTTCACCCTGTAAGACTACCTTCGGTTTATTCTTCTATAAATACACAGATATAAATAATTATACACTTTTCTCAAAAGATATTACCTGCTTTCAAAGTGTTCCTGGAGGTTAGCACTATTTAGGCTGATTGAATATTACAGGAACAAGGCACACCCTACTCTTTTCAAGAAAGACCCCACTCCTAAACTTCCGCGCAGTAGTTGGATGTTAATATCAGCTGCACAATGGGAGCAATTTTGTTGCTTCTTTTCTATTTAGATTCGACTAATACTCAATAAGTGGTAATCAGCGCCTCTGATAACCACTGTCACCAGTGTGGCAGCAGTAAGAGAAACTGCTAAACGGGGAAAAGAAAATGCAAAGAGGAAACAGGAGGAATTCTCCCAGGCAAAACGCAGAAGCGCATTGATTTTTCTCACTGAATATGATCACACACATTAAATCTCAATTCCCTGGAATTCCACCCCGAGAGTTTGGCAGCCACGGAGGCTGAGCTACTGCTGTATAATTTAAAATAATATGAAAATGTACTTGAGGACACACAGGGAAGCAAAATGTGGTTTTGGTCTTGCTTAACAGTCTGCGGTTAAAATAAAGGGAAATCAGTTTCTCACAGGAGGATACGCTGCTAGAATAGCCAGCAGGTCCAGCAGTCCCTGCATCCAGCAGCCTCTCTTGCTTTAGGTTAATCTGTGAATGACACTAGCATCTACAAAATGACCATTTAACCAAAAGGGTCCGACCCACCTGGTGGTGAGTGCCCCCCCCCTTTCCTCCACTAAATTCTTTGCTTGCCTCTTTATGGCTGATTTGTGGCACGGCAAAAAGACAGCTCCACGCTCTACTCAAAAACAGAGCAAAAGATATTGCAGTACAAACATCAGGCAAGAGCTGGGTTTTCACACTATCTGCACTCCTCACCAGGAAAAAAAATTACAAATGAGGTGGGTTCTATTCAGGCACCTAGAAAAAGGCCACCCTTGAACATTGGAGTGTAGATGTGGTTACCTGTTTTGATGCCTACACAGAAAGCGTAGCTCTTCTGATAATATAGCCTTGGGTGAACCTGAACTGAAAGTAGCTTCAGCTGTAGCCCAGTTCTGAAGGACTCCCTGGAACCCTACCCTTATCCAGTGCTAAGCTGTAAGACCTTCAAGATAGCCAGGTCTTCAACAGGAAGTGAGGTGAGGAAAAATGCACTAGAATTTATTTATTTCCTCTTTTAAATCTGATATATTCTGGAATGCTGTCACTAGTTCTCATTACTGGCTGTCCTTCCAATGCACAGACATCTCTTCACTGAGGCTAGAGAAACTTGGGAAGCCCAAATGCAAACCAATTCCTAAGAAAGGGGAAAAAAGCCAAACTGCAAATTCTTCTACTTTGGCATCCCCTGTGAAATCCCAGGAGCATATTTATTTATGTGTAACAAGCTTGGAGCCTGTATTTGTATCATCTGAGTACACCAATTAGTCTTACTTGTACAGGCAAGGACGATGAGAGTCCTAATATGAACAGGGATAATATTAGGAAGCAAGACCTACAAAATTCTAATCACCCATATAGACTATCTGTTGCCAAATTCAGGCCTCAGTATTGTTTATTTCAAGGTCATTTCATGAAATATGCTTTTCTCAGTTTACTTCCTGGGGTTTTAAATGGAATAGTAACCATATATTAGTGTTACAAGTTTGTTCCTCACAGGTATCAAATAATTCCTGTGTGAGAAGGCTTTTTGCTTTACTTACTTTTCTTTTTTGTTTGTTTGTTTTTATTTTGCTTGGTTGGGTTTTGTTTGCTCATTTATTTTAATAGTACACTGGCTTCTGAACAGTTTAAGAAAAGAATGCTTTAGCAATACCATTGCTGTAATTAAATATAATTCAAAAATAACTTGCACTCTGCCTCCTGGACCACAAAAACCATCTGGGGAGTAGCACAGTTACAGTCTAACTGGGATTTCTCACCCTTTAAAAGCAGAATTTGCCCAGAAAAGTAAGTATTAAGTTGCTTGCCACAACTCACTGCTCAGCAGAGTGTTTAAGTTACCATTCACTTAAACTTTCTATGTCTCATACATTCAAGATCTGAGGGGAAATAAGGGTACCCAGAACCTCTTACAGGTGCTCTGAGTGAATCCTGTGTTTCGTAAAAGCAATGCTAGATGTATTCCAATTTAGAGCACTGTTAAATCTTCCAGATAAATAATCCTCCTTTGAGATAGTGCCAATGAGAGCACTGCGATATAGCTTAATAGAAGATACTATTTATGGGGCATTAAAGGCATTTATTTAGTTCTTGCAAGTCAAACATCAAACCAGGCAGCATGCAGAAAATAAGGATCTGATCCAAAGCTGAGTACACCCGTTAATGACAACGGGTCTAGAGATTACTCCCTCTGGAGTAATCAATACAGGATTTTCCTGAATTAACTTCATTCTTTCCACACTTCTGGGCCAAATCCTGCTGGCATGACATGAAAAAACCCACAAGACCCAAAATCAGTGGATTTGGAGGGCTGTAGAGGGAGCCTGACATCTGCAGAAAGCAAGAAGGATTTGGCCCAAACATCCCTGTTAATGCAGGTAGAAATTACCACATCCAGAGGTTTATCAAATAATCAGCTGTCAAATGCAAATCAGAAATGATAGAAAATGCAAGCAACACCAAACAATGAGAAATGGCAAGAACCCACACCACCACCAATTCTTTCTATGAGATGTGAGAATATATTAGCATAATTCAGTATGACATCCATACCAGATGTTGGCAATCACCTACAGAACATCAGACACTTTCATGCACAGTCTAGAAACGAGCAAGAATGAAAAAGAGAAGGGTGAAAAAATACGAGAGTGTGATCTGTACCATGCTTGTCCTCACCTAGCCTTCAGTCTGACAATACATGTGTCTGCATGAGTCATGTGCGTGTCGGGAGAGGAGTTCACTCTTGCTGAACATATTTTGCCATGGCAGACTTGAATGGCTGTCAGTATCTTTCCATGGAAACATGCCTGCCAGGTCAGTCTTCCAGGAAAACACAAATCTGTCATTTATTTCTCACCTTTGGGAAAGCTACTTCTTGAGTTAAGTGATCTGCCCACCAGAAGAGTGACATTTGTCTCTTTGGGGGAGTGACTAGAGTGAGACTGAGGCAGAGAGGAAGGGTCAGTCTCCTCTCCACAGTCTTAATTCTCGTGCTCTGAGGTCTCTTCTGGCTATCAGTGAAGTACTGGATAACATTCACAGCACTATTTATAGCCTTTAGACTCATACTAACTGAAAAGAGAGCTGGATCAGGCCCCAAAGTGCCTTGGCCCATTTTTCTATGAGGTCACCTTTTGCCGGTACTGTGTCGTTTAATGTGAGGTGTCCGTGTTGTACACATCTGTTCCAGAAACAGCAGTGGAGCTTCTCCGGATACAGGCACTTTACAAAACCCTAGTGATGATGAGGATGATGACCTACAATTTGCAGGCTTCTGATGGGCAAGCATAGGAGGGTGTACTTCAGGGTTCTCTATTACCTCAGTTAGTAGTTATCAAAAATATTGGCGATTCCCATGCAGATAAACTATGATTTGAGATCCTCTATTGCCATGGGAGGAATTCCCACTGAGCACACTGGAACTGTGATTTCGGTGGGTTGCTCTGCTGCTGACCATGGCTCCTATTTGGATTTTGAATATGAACAAATCCAGTTGCTATGGCAATGTGCAACACGCTAATTAATACATAAAATCACTGAGAGTTAAAGGTTTTAGGTTCCCACAGTGAAAAATGCTACCTATTTCTAAACATGTGAACATAGGGGATATATGAAGAAATTACGATCTTTTTTTTTCTTTTAATGAGTCTGAATAAATAGATATCCAGCTCCTACATGAAGCTTCTTTCTCTTGGTACTATGGGCAACTGGAAAATGGAAAGTGTACAAAAAAGGAAATTTTAGGGGATCCATGAAGGTCCTCTGGTATATTAAGGGCTGCCATAGAGGATAAGGCACTGATGTGACAACCTATACAGTGGCTGTAGGGTGAAAAAAATAAATGCACTAAAAGACCCTGAGGCTGGATGGGGTTCGGGATTCAGAGACAGGACCTGTATCTGATCCATGGTCCTGAGGAGTAAGAGATCCTGGCTTGACGGCAACCAAATTGAGCCCAGGATCTCCAGTGAACAGGAAGCACATGGCTTGCCCATAGAGGATAATATTTGTGTTGCTGAATCTGAATCTGTCCTCCCTGGGCAAATCTCTAATGCTGAAAGCAACAAACTGCTAGAACAGGAAGATCATGAGACATCCAGCTCTGAAGGACTGCTAGAACAAGTCATGCAATACATATCCTGCCATCTCTGAGCTATACTAGAGTGAGCCTGAGGCCTGACAAATGAATTCTGAGGCTTCAGGACATCTCTCTGAGTCCTGTGAGTCCACGTCCTGGGAACGTCCCTGTGCCTGTTTGCGCACTTAGAGCTAGGCATTAAAGGTAGGTGAGATTTTAAAAAGCACTAATTGTTAGCTTTACTGACTCCCTCTGGAGTCAATATTGAAATTCATTGATTTCAAGTGAAGCAGAATGCCTTTGAAAACCAGCCTCTAAGTGCTTTGCTGGACAGAAGCCTTACACCATGAAGTACTTGGCCCATTACTTTCGGTAAGCAATTTCACTGAGCGTGCCGAGTTCAAGTATGTTTCTGCAAACACAACTGCCTGATTGAAAAGCATGATCAATTTTATTGAGGAAAAGCTGAGATCCTTGCAAAGGAGAAAACACCTCAGCATTTTTCACCCTAAGATGTAAAAGAGGAAGCAAAAATAACAACCTTCCCAAAAAAAAAATCTCACAAAAGACAGTAGCGTTCATCATCTTTTCATTTTTGAGCCTGTTAGGGAAAAATATTTCACCTCAGCATAAGCCTATGCTGTCATTTAAAGCTCAGGCTGATCTCCAAATAAGCCACAGTATCATGCCCAATCTTTCTTTTGAAGTGTATGTGTCTACCTGAAAAATGAACCAACTCCTCTGAAATTACCTGCTAACATTAAAATTAAACCTGTTTCACAGGCAGAGAGGTGTTCAGGGCAATTTGTTGCACTCCCCATCTGTAATTTAAATATACTCAGAGCACAGGTAATCTTGACAGTAAAAATCTTCAACCAGCTTTCATATCTTTCTGCAGTTATGCCAGCAAAATCATTTAGTTACTAGTAGCTAAAAATGTAGTTATGGAAAAAATAATCAAACATAAATCAGAGCATGCGAGTTATTATGTATTACTCAAATAATACTTCTCTTTTTTATCCCCTATTAATCAAAAAATGGAACAACTCGCTGTTTAATATCACTGAAGGGCTTTGTCATGTTTGTAAATGAAGTTTCTCTGAGTCTCAATATTCTTCTTTTTCCCTTTCTCACAAAAAAAAAAAAAATCCAAAATTTATCGTTTGATGTAAAACAAGCTCCAGTTCCAAGACTGATATAAGACAGCAGAAAATTGTTGTCTATATAACTCAGCAAAATTGACAGGCTGTGCTCTGAAGAGGCTCAAGCTGGAGACAAGATGCAAAGTGAAAAGTGTTCCCTGGAGATGGCTGTCCCTCCAAGTTAGCTTTCAAATTGCTAGCAAAAGGAAGCTAGGAAACTCCATGTTTCTTTCTGATCAGCCACTAATGGCTCACCTGATCTTTAAAACTGTGCTGAACTTTCTCTTTTCCAAGGGAGAGTGGAGGGGGAAATCCTTTCTCAATAGAAATCCAAGAGAAAACTTTAGAAAACTCTCTGCTAACAGATTATTCATTTTAAAGAATGCATTTCCAGTGAAAAGCACCTTGCTCTTTCAGGAATGTCACTGATTTTTGTGAATTTAATGTTGGAATGAGTGAGTAAGCCTTGGGCCCACATTTATGTTTTCTTGAGACCCCATTTCAAGAATTCCCAGTTCTAGCTTCATACGAGTGCTGGTGATTATCATCCCTTTAAGTTTACACCACACAATTTATTTAGATTGATATGATATTATACATGTGCACCACATATCAAGTGGAATTGTCTTTCTAACTTTAAAGAGCTGGGATTTCTCATCTGAGCCATTCTCTCCATGTTCTGAATGTTTTGGACATGTAATTGCCAACATCTGTTCAGGATTATCACCGATAGGATCCACCATGCATGGCTTTCGCTACCTTCTCTACCTTGTCATGCAGGTTAAGATGTTAAACACTGAGGCTGAATGAGACCTGTCCATAGATAGTGACTGGCGAGAAAGTCTTGTCACTTGGGTAGTCCCCAGTGGACTCATCTCTTACCTAACAGTAAATACTGTTTTTTTTATTTTAGAAAACAGAGCCACAGAATGGTTTGGCTTGGAAGAGACCTCAAAGATCATTCAGTTCCAACCCCCTTGCCCTGGGCTTTCCACTAGACCAGGTTGCCCAAAGGCCTTGAACACCTCCAGGGAGAGGGCATCCATGATCTCCCTGGGCAGCCTTTGCCCTTGGGGAAGGTAGAGATTGTCCTCAACTCCTCTCAGATCTCACCTCTTGAGCTGGTTATAATAATAGATTATATAAAATAATTATTACTATAATAATAATAATAGATTATATGAAAAGCCATGGAAAAAATAATAAAGAGGTTCTCTCTGTAGCTGATGTGTAGTAAAAGACTGATTTTATTTTTTTTTAATGGGTGAGGGGAAATCACATCCAAGAAAATGTGAGGAAAAAGTGGGTTGAAAAAATGCTGAATCTGCCAAAATCAATGATGAAATGTTTCTGGATCTCTTTAGGGTCCAAAATTTCCATCACATGTGAATGGATAAACACGATGACAAAGTAGCCTGTCTGTGCCTGCAGTCTTGAAACCTCAGCTCACAGCACAGATTTAGATCTCACTATCGATGTTCCCATAAACACGAATATGCATTTTTGAGGTCATCAACCTTCCATTTAAAAAAATCAATATCTGAAGACTTTTAAAAGAGTTTCACTGCCATTTTCATGTGGCTTATGAATGAGTACTGCACATATGTGATTCACAAACCACTGTGTACCATCATTCTTACATCAGCACTTGTCTTATGGAGGTCTGTAATTTTGGAGGCACTCTAATTCCTTCTGCCCACAAGAACAGTACTGGGAAAACATAAGGAAAATGTATTCTATTGACAGGTCACATTCCCTACATTCCTCCATTTCCTGACCAGTATCAATGGTTAAGTCATTTTGTAATTATGGTGTTTGCTAGTGGAAATGGCATGTAGGCTTTAACTGCAGCCCAAGTGTTTAACCTGATTTTCACCTGAAATGACTGAGATTGTTTTCAGCGCCCGCAGTACTCTGAACGTTCGTAAGGCTGAGACATTGCCCAGGTCCACAAATTCAGTTATGTATCTGTAACAAGGGAAAGTCACACACAGACAATGACAAAACACCAGCAAAAAAAAAACAACAATCAAAGGGACAAAGAGAGACAGAGAAAGAATCACTTGTAGCTGAGAGCCAAAACGTAAGGATCAGGGCTTCTTACCTGGGATTACTGAAATAGTTTTTAAAGCTCTCAAAACCCTGAAAGTCCGAAGAGGTGAAACACTGCCTACATTCACAAATTCTCCTACATACCTGTAGAATTAAGTCACAGTTATTTGGAATTATACAATAGAGTATGAGACTTGTCTGAATGAAGAATGCATTCATACATAGCAGGGGCGAATGCAGCCAAATGAGAGGTGCATTCATCTTTCAGGCTGTTCTTTGATGCCATTTGTCCATTCTTTTCTCTCTCTTTTTTTTTAATTTTTTTTTTTTTTGTAGTACACATTATTCCAAATGCTTCTTGAACTATTAAACTTAACTAATAGGCATCAATTCTTTAAAACTACTAGGTGAATTTTATTGTCATGCTTTTTTTTTTTTTCAGCTATAAATACTTTGAAGGTTGCACCATCATTTAGTTTAACAAGAAAATTCTTTACATCATAGGGAAAATTAAGAGTTATTTTCCTGCTCTTAAAAAAAAAAAAAAAAAGAAAAAAAAGAAAAGAAAATAAAAGCTTCGACTGTCCAAGTAATTTTCACATAATAGCTTCTGCAAACTACATATAGGACAACATCAGAAAATACCAGTGCAAATGTTTCTGCTGGGCTATTTATTCTGAGATGCTCTACTCTGTGGCAAAGCAGATGCTGGTTTCAAGAGATGCTTAAAATTGTATTTTGTTCTCTACAACAAGAGCATTCCCTTTAACTGCAGGAAGTTGGATTTTAAATTAATATAATTGCAATCCCACTAAAAGTTATGTATGATTAAAATACCAATTGCAGCTCTTCACTGCCATGCCTATTTTGGTTTTCATGGAGACCCATGCCACATTTGACCTAAGCACCACCCCCAGCCCCAGGAGGACCAGTTATGGAACAAGTTTGGTTTTAGCAGTATGGTACAAAATTGTTTCCTCCAAGTCAATATACAGTAAAAGCAGAGCCACCTCTGCATCTTCTGAAAAACAAAAAAAAAACCCAAACAAATGGAAAAAAAAACCCAAACAAACAAAACAAAACAAAAACCTCTGGCAACCTTTCATTTTCCTGTTAAATTTGCATTAAATTTCATTTATATGTTCCATTTCTTTGAGGTATTTGTTTTTACACATTAAGGATAAACTCACCTGTTTATTTTACAAAGCCTGCTTAAGTGGGCTTTGTGCAAAGGCCTCTGGGGAGGACAAAGCATCCTCTCCATCTCTACTAATCCTGATTATAGCTCAGAAGAGCAATATTGCTTCTCCTGTTCATAATCTCACAGAGGAGTCTGGGCAAAGGTTTACCTGTTTCCTCCCCAGGTTTACCCAGTGCCTCTCTCCCAAATTCTTCTGCAGCATGCAGAAGCAGAAAGAAAATAATTTGGGGAGAAGCAATACATGGGCATATGGTTTTGCTGACCAGAGATTTGCAGACTCACATTAATAATAAGTGAACAAGGATATGGTACAGATACTACTGTTTCTTGTTCACAATACTTAATTTTTATTCTGGCCATTTCTTTGATAAAATTGTACCAAATCAGTTCCCTCATATTGAGGAGTGAGAAGCAAATGGAAATCCCATCCAGATTGTCCTCTTAGTCAGAGAATTGCTTATTGGTTTTACACTTTGACAAGGCACTTTTCAACCCAGAGTTACAACTGCCTCTCCCCTGCCTGTCCTGAAAAGTACTCTTTTGCCTGAGAGCGACCTAAACAGTGGCAGTTTCGTAATATACCCTGAATCCATCAGTGGCCCTACGGAGGGTCAGAAGCCATGCCCATGGCTGCTAGCACAGGATGGGAGAAAATCCCTGGAGAACTGTGGCACTTCTTACTCTCTTGTTTGCTATTTAAAACTAGTCTCCCTGACCCAGTCTATGACATTTCTGCCCGAAGAAGGAGGTAAGAAGTTACTTTGCAATAGCTCTAAAGCAAGTGACAGTCTTTCCACTATAACACCCAGCAGTGAAAGAATCTGATTTTCTGATAGCTCAGAATCCTTAGTTCATCTCAGTCTTATGGCCTTTGATCAGGGTCTCCCAAGTTGAATCTTCATGCCATCTTTGTTTCCAGATGCAGAAATGCCTCTGGCATCACACTACCTACAAGCAATGACAAGACCTGTGTGATCAATCTCACTTTAAGTTACTTGCAAATTGGATTTATATGAAGGCTATATCTTATCAGAATAGAGTCCATTATCCAATGCTCTGTACCGTCTGCTGCTTGCATACTTGGGAAGGTTTCATTGCACATATGGAGATCATATTGCAGTCACTTTTAACTCTCTCACTGCTGCCTATGGGCTCAAGGAAACACTTCTCTATTTCTTTTCTATTCCAGAAATTCAATTATTTTTTTATTCTATTCTAAAAAATGTCTTCATAATATGCCTCAAAGTTAGAAGTAACAGGAATGGATGTCAGTTCTGAAGAGCACAGCTACTGATATAATTTGATGTCGAGAAGCTTGGGTTTTTCCAGGTGCAGGCTGCTGTCTTTTAGGGATCTTTTAAGGGATGGAAGATCAGTTGGAAAGAAAATGGAAATGTAGCTAGGAAAGAAAGTAGAGACACTCAAGCCTCTCATTAAATAACCCTCAGTGAAGTTTTCATGACTCCTCAGGCTGGACCACTGAGGGGCCACTCAAGTCTAGAATTAGAAAAGGAAAAAAGAACTGTAAGCCCACAGCCATTGAGCACCAAATCCTAGTTCCTACCAGCAAGGAGTGAATTAATCTCTGAAGAACTGTCCACCTCAAGGTCTGTGCAAACATGCACATCTTTCCAGCTGTCTAAGCCCTGGACATTGAGGGGATATCTAGACTTTGTCCTATGCTGACTGTTCAGTCTTGAAGTTCAGCAACAGTAAACATGATGTTCTCAGAGGAGTTTTGCAGAATAGCAAGGTGATGCCCCAACCTCCACCTGAGACAAGAAGATGAGGTGGAGCAGATGCACTGCCAAGGCTGCAAGCTGTGTTTCCTCTTTCCCCTGCTATTTTCTGCCTCACTGTCAAAACCTCCTTCCTCGTAGCATAGAAGGAATCCATACACAGAAACTCTCCATGTTGTGCCAAATTCAGCAACCTGCAGATAAACTCACAGTCTAACTTATAAAGAGATGAACTGTTGTAACCTGACTTTATCACCCATCTGATGGACAGGAGAGCAGGCTGGTGATGCTTCCTGTTGTTCTGTCCTGCCTCTAAATGTCGCAAAACAATTGCACTTAGCACAGCTTGAGAAAGACTTTAGCTGAGAAAAATACCTCATGTATGCTGACCTCCAAAAACTCCTCCCCATCTGCATTGCATTTTTTTAAAAGCTTATCACGATGGCCAGATGTCAGTTCAGCCAAATCCATAGGAATGCAGTAACAGATACCAGGCTCTGGCCTAGGGCTGGCTTTGATCCAATGCCTACTAAAATAAATGGGAGCCTGCCCAATGAAGTCCATGTAGGTTTTACACATCTTCATGCTTTCAAACATTGCTAAGGGTCATAAAATCACAGACTATCTTAAGGTGGAAGGGATCCATAAGGAGCATTGAAGCCACCTCCTTGCTCCTCGCAGGACCACCTGAAACTAAACCATACAAGTAAGCATGGTTCAGATGCTCCTTGAATATTGGTCCTGATTTCTGCATCCTACCAGAGATGAGCTATGAGCTTGAGTGGCCCTCACTGGAGTTTTAACTACATTTGACTGAATGTTTTTTTCCCAATTTTAGTTGCATTCAAATATCATGGGCCTAGGATTTGGCACAACTGTCAGTGCTAACAGCGCAAACAGCCTTGCATCTCATTTCACACTGTGAATGATGAAGTTAAATATGAGCGAGAACTAAACTATAACCAGAACAGAACATAGGTATCATCAAGCAGAAAGTAGAGGGGGACCATAAGAAATCTTTCTGTGAATAGGAAACGAGGCCTTTCAGGGCATCTCCACTAGCTTCCACTTCAAGATATGGACATTTGCTTTTCACCTGTTTTTTTCTCTCTGACCATTAAGAAAATCTGGATTTGTAGCTTTGCTGGAGATACTGAGCCGACCCTGTGTCTGCTGCAAGCACTGGCTGCCTGCTCCCCTACTTCCATATACTTACAGTTGCCACAAATCTACCAAACCCTTCTAGGCACTAGAACCCCACATGTACTGAGCGTACTCTAATAATCTAGGCAGAAGTATACAGCTGAAGAGGAATATCATATCGGGGGTCAAATTTCTATTTCAAAGACACATAACAAGTTCCAGAGGCCTTTGAGGTAATTCTCTATTGTAGTAAAACAATAATTACTTGCTGGGTGAAGAGGGTTTTGAAGAATGTGAGAACAGCTTTGGTGGTGATAGATTAAAAGTGGGAATTTAAACACACGGCTATTCAGTCATACTTCTAACATTCTCTAGTCAAGGGTCTGAAGCTTCCCAAAACTACCTTAGGAGACAAGTATTACTATAGACATCTCACAAAGAGGTCTCTCTGTGGAGCACAGAGGGAGTAAATAATTTCTCCCAAACAGTTCAGTGAATTGAGAGAATGGGATCTAGAATCCCTCTGGCTACTTCATCTGAAAACACTCAGGGGAAGAAGAAACCTCCATCCTAATACACCTCAATGTTTTCTCATTTTCAGTACAGTTTGAGTGGGGAAAAAACAAAGCAAAACAAAACAAAACAAACAAACAAAAAAAAAAAGGGCAGAATTTTTTAAGTTCTGCTGCATATCACTGTTTTGAAAACCACAAAGGAGCTGTACTTACGCCATAACGATAACACTGAAATCCAGCCAGTTCCATGGGTCCCGGAGGAAAGTGAATTCCGTCATGCAAAATCCTCTCGCCAAAATTTTTATCAATGACTCAAAAGTGTAGATGCCAGTGAAAGTGTACCTGGGGAATACATCGGCCAAGATAAGCAAGAGCGTTAGCAAGCAGCAGCGAGTAGGAATGGCAGAGGCACTCAACCCAGTCCCACTAACGTGGGACACTCCTACCAATCTCGTTGGGGTTTCTCATGTGAGTTACGGCTGCAGCACTGAGCCCTGCATGGATGGCTTCATGCGTGGGCCAAGGAACATGTAAGAAATGGGAAAGTGCTCGTGACAGCGACAGGATGGAATTAATTTTCACCACAGGGTGTACCTCAGCAAATCCTCACACGGTAAGTCAAGCATGAATACTAGGCTGTGGAGCTGTGCTATGGGGCTTTTGAAGCTCTGCCTGCAGCTGCCAGTGAAAGAGGATTGGAAAATGACACATTTCTTGTCATTCCTCTGATTGGAAGGAGAGTGGTTGTTCCATTCATACCTCTCATCTCTTCCTGCCCGGCATATTTTGAAGGACAGCAGGTTAAAAAATGTCACCACTTGGGTTTATTAGCTAAAAAAAGGTATTCTGTCTGCAACTTCCCTTGTGCTTCACTATCCATGGTAAATCCTACCAGTTCTCAGAACCACACAACGGGATGCCTGCACTGAAAAAGTATAAACCAGCTCCCACTCCAATACTGTACAGGAAATTCTGCTGCATTAAGATGCAGATAATACCAAAGCCTAATTTAAAAAAAAAAAAATATCCAAACAAACACCCCAAATCCCACAAAATGCAAATCTGGGAAGTCATGATGTTAGGGGCTTTCAGGGGAAACACCAACTTGAGTTTTCTGTCCAGTCTCCTAAATATCAGTAGCTATTAAGGTGGCATCACACATTAATTTAAAAAAAAAAAAAAAAAAGATGGAATTCTTCTTTGGTTAAAAAAAGGAGGAGTAAGCAATTAGAAGTAGCAATAGAAGGAAGAACTTCATTATGTTTCCTCTTAGCTGATCTGCAGCTGGGCACCCACAGAGACAGCAGCACTTCCTGCACCCTCCTGCCACCATGTCACACAGCAGAGCCAGTTACACTTAATAAAAGTGCATCTCAAAACGGGGATTAGCAGGACAGTTTATGTGGCAAATGTTTCTCTCATCTCCTCTTTGACCATACATCTAAACATTATCTTCTATCTGACTTTTCATGGCTCCTGTTTAGTTTTGCCCTGGTATTTCAAATATAGGTCACCCATGTGACGGTCTCTTTAAGCATGTGTATTCAGTAATACATGCAGAAAAACACATGCAAAGGACTAAAAAAAATACTTAACGGTACATAAGCTCATTAAAATGATAAAGTACTTGTGTTTATTCAGCATGTCAGATGGTTTAATTGATTGTATAATCATCATCTAATTCTAAATGGATCGGGCAAAGTCCTCCAGCAACTGAACAGCTTCTTTAACAAGTCAGGATTAAAAAAAAAAAAAAAAATAGTGGAGGGAAGTTGAATTGATTTCTTTTTTCAAAATGATAAGGAAAATGTTTTAATGGAAGATCTGAGACAAATATTTGCACAAGGTTACTCCTGTATCCCCCGAGTGTCTTTGGGAGAGCAGAACAAAATGGATTAAATGTATCTTTTCCAAATCCAATATTAATCAATTTGAATTAAAGTTCATTGAGTTATTTGTCTCCTCAAAAGTACCTGCCTTTGATTTCGCTCTATGCATTTGAGGAGAAGATGATGAAGGGAGACCAGAGAAGGGGAAATATGGAAGGGTTTAAATCCTTGCTGCATGAGTCCATTTTCATTTTTGCCCTATGTTTCTTTCATGCCCCATTTGATGCACCGATAACATTATCCACATTTCCCTGCTCTTGCAGGAGACACAACAAGCACTTTGATATTTTCCTCCAGAATGTTTGACTTCCTAGCTGCAGACCCACTGGCCAAATTTCGACTCACATGAGAAACCTGTATTTCGGCTGAAGGTATCACGGCTATGGTACTGTACGACAGCTTTCAACAGGAAAAGGTCAGCATCAGTCACAGACAGACTTCAGGGTACCACACTATACAGAAATACATGAAACATCCTGGGATTAGGATGTTTTTGTGATCGGATGAAATATTTGGTTCAGCGCTGCCTATAATTAGCAATTTATGGCCTAGAAGTTACGTCCTGCATGATTTTATGAAACTTAAAATCAGGGCATTGTACTGCCTTTCCTTACAGACCAACCACCAGACTCTGGAGCAGCAGATGGCTGTGTTTATCATATGTCAGTCAAAAATAAAAAGTGTGTTCTGATTGGTTCAATGAGCCAAAATAATTGTTTAATGCACTGTAGGTTGATTAGCTTGTGCATCTGGTATCTATTTCTAAGAGGAGTATTTTAAAGCAACTTAAAGACATGAAATGGACTCACTGAAGCCCCTTAACCTCTTTTAAAAGTAATTATTAAAAAATAAAATGAAATCCAACACCAAAAAAAAATCCCCAAACAAACAAAGACCCACACACAACCAAAAAAACCTTCAGGTGGTATCCTTGCTATTTTTTCCTGAAGGTCTGACAAACTGAAAAGACAGAAACCCTCATTAAATTGTTCCTAGATGACCCTAAGCTTGCTCAATAAATTATGCCTGCCAACTATTAGAGGGGAACACTTTTCATGGTGTGCTCAGTCAAAAAGAAACTTTTGCTTCAGTTTAAAAACAGCACTAAATACACTCAGGAAGAGTTTTCTGAAACAGTTCCACTTGAACTCCATCAGCCTATCCCAATGTGTCTAACCATCAAATCTCCTGCAAGGGAGCAGATACAGCAGGTGCATTTAGCAGTAAGTATGAGAGTATTGGCAGACTGAAAATTGTTAGCTTACTTACCAAGGGAGGTTTCACAGGCAACAAACACCTAGAAACACATTTTGTCAGGGCAGATACTATGGTCAGTAACACCGAAATTAGGCAACAACAAACAAGATGAAAAAAAGACTGTAACAAATGGAAGCGGAAGAACAAGGAGGCTGCAAACCAGCGAGGATACTTACTCAACATATTTATTCCATGGCGGAGTCTCTGACTGTGCCATGAAGACACAATTAGTTAAAATAGTGCACATGATAAACATACTGAACAATGTAAAGAAACAAATTAAGGAAAACAATGCATGATAGAAGACTTAAACATTTTTTATCATTTCACGTAAGATGTGATAACTCTCTCGTAACTAAGAAAGGGTAACAAATTTGTTTGCAAGCACACAAGGAAACAAATGATTGTGTAAGTACAGAAAAATTAGGGAATCTTTCTTGTTTCTTTTTTTCTTCTTCTTCTTTGCCTGCATCTTTCATACACATTTGATACAGTAAACAAGTGTACTGACTCTGCAGCCTTCTGAAAATACAATACCCCAAATTTACAGCTGTGTCGGTCAGATAACAATGTGCATAGGTGCACAACTTTGTAAGAAAAGAGGGATTAGTCTCATTTAAGTATCACAGGAAAACCTGTGTCTGCAAATTCTCATTTTATTTTGCATCCTGAAACATTTCTCAGGCAGTAGGGCAAGTTACAAATCTGTTTTTTTTTTCTAATCCCTCTAATGGGCTAGGTCTCGCTTTCAATACAGAGTTTCACCAAAAGCTAATATGAATTTCAGAGCACTCATTTTAAGGCTTGGTCTGTAAAACTGCTTGGCCAATACTCAGCCTTGGTCTGCAAAGCTGACTCACTCAGCTGAGGCCTTAGCTTCCCTATTTGGAGGCTAAAGCAAGCCTCCCAAGTGTATAATCAATATACTTAGCAGCTAAGCTGAGGCCATAAATGCAAGAAGCAGCACCTTTAAACCAAATTCCTGAAACTGAAAACAAAGTTCACTGAACTGCTTTCCTAAAAGCACATGCCACTTTCTGTGGGGGAAAAAAAAAAACACAAAAAAACCACTAAATAAATTAAAAGACTTGATGGGATCCTCCTGCATTAAAAATAGATCCCATGCTACTGGAGAAAGTGTAACTACTGAGTTTAAATGGACAGAAGGCAAAGGAAAGCAGCCTATAACTCAGTCAACAGGCTGGGACCCTTCCCAGGGTTGGACAGTAACATCTAAATGTAAATTTCTTCTTCCTTCTTCAAAGGAGGGGAAGGTTGGCTCTTTTTTCTTTTCTTTTCTTTTTTTTTTTTTCCTTTTTCCCCACTTTTTACTAGTTTGAGAATAGTGTCACACATATGTCCTGGAAATATTTGCATGAAAATTGTTTTTACACAGAGCCAAAAATCTCTCTTGAATACAAACTGGAACATTTTCTGATAAGCCACATAAGCAACCAGGAGGTTAAATTGGTAGTAACCAACTTGCATATTCCCCAGGGCCAAGGCAGAAGGCAGTAATTGAACTCAAAGGGACTGCTCATCTCAGAAACATTTTCCACTTCTGGGTCAACAACTCCTGCTGAAAGATTGGGATGGATATGTGATATCCAATCACATTTTCTCACATCAGGCGGAGATATGTTTCTATAAGTTGTGTCCATCTGGTTAACACAATTAGGTTGTAAGCTGCAGCTAGCCTAGAAAACACTGGATTATGTTTTCAGCTACACTGAAATGCTGTGAAAATAACAGTAAAACAGAGTGGTATCTTCAGGGTGTGCTAAACAAACGTTACACTTCAATTTGCTCCCAAGCACAGAAACTGCCCTATAAATGCCCATTTTAGGATCAGTGTTTGTAAGTTATACATCCCTGTTTCCTTGTAGTATACACTAACATCTATCCCCATTGCTCACTTATAGACAGATGTCATCACCTTCTTAATCAAACACTGAAGAAAATATAGCAGAGAACACAGGTTGAAAATGTAAGAGGCCAGCTCGCATAAAATGCAACGTGAATTCAAACCGAGTTTCACAACCAAGTAGAAAACTACAAAGAACGTAAAAGAATGAAACATTTCAACTCATTATGCACCACTAAGAGATCTCTGCTAAAAGAAAGGGAAAACAGAACATCCTACAGGATGAAAATTAGCATTTCTACCTGAAATCTACTGCATTAGAAAAAGTCAGTGATGATTATCTACTCAAACAACAAAGCAAAGGAGCTGAAATTGAGATAAACCATAATAGCATCATTGGCTGTTATGTACTTCAGAACTTCTTTTAATTCCAATTTTTGATAGCCTACTGATCCATGAGCTGACACGGTGAACGCATCCAGAAGTATGAGTTGGACTCTGTTGTGGACCAGAAACCAAATACACTAAGTGGTTCAACAGGCTCCTTTCTGCAATACATTCAAGCTATTCTTTGCCAGTTGAAGTCACAGAACAGGCTTTGTGCAGTGATTCTGAAAGTTATACATTTTATCTTCTCGCACAAACGTATCAAGTCAAATATGGCATACTTCTATTCCAGACTGCATTATGATGGATAATTGTTAATTAGCAGACTGAATACTAGAGGCTTTTTAAGTGATCATTGCCAAATTACATATAATATGTGCAAGCAAAGGTTAGTCCCAATGAATCGTACACATAATTGGTGCTTCACAAGGTCTCATTTTCCCTTACAGAGGAAAAGCGTAGAATTAGATGGGAGAAAAGTTGCAAGCATAAAATATGAACAAAGATTGGAAATTCTTTAAGTTTTTGTTTGTTTGTTTTAATAAATGTGCCATGTTTCAGCATTAAGGAAGGTGAATTTCCCCAAATCTCATTCTGGATCAGTGGCTGACTGACAACATCTATAACATCTATTAAAACTAGAGTAGTAATTGCTATAGATTTTATGCAGCACAGCAAACTTCTTGGAGAAACTAAGGACACCACAGAATGGCCCTTGGTGTACAAGCAAGAACTAAGAGGAGTCTTCTAAGCATAAGGCATCAATGAGATGTTAGCAGTGGTTTAATCTTTTTAATAGGTGGAAATAGTAAATAAAGATGTTAATAATGTGTAATAATGCTGCAGAAGGAAAAAACTCTTCATCCAAGGGGACGGAGACCTATGCTTCCCCTGTTCTCTGTATCAGGGGCAGGGTCTTACTCTGTGACTTAGCTGGGGCAATTAATGAGGCAAGAATTATAAAATATGTAGTTATTTTACTTCCAAAAAGCCCCACCCACAAACTATAAATTTGGGGTTGGGAAAAATCTCCACAAGGATACTTATGGGCAATTTATTAATTTAGGAAAATCAGAAAATTGGAAAAGTTTTATCCACAAAATGGCTCTGCTCCACTTATAAATAGGCAGCCTAGAGCCCTAGGGAAAGTCTGTTGTACTCACAGTGGTAGAGATTCAGAGATAGTCCCTGGCTCCTTTGTGGCAGTGTTGGAACTGCTCAGCATATTAGTAGCTGTTGAGAGGCTTCTAGATCTTCCCAGGCTCTAGCAGGGTGCTGGGAAAGAGGCAGATGATCACTGACCTGATCCTTGTTCCTCTTGGCATGGAGGTTTGAAGAAGCGCAGGCAGGATCTCTATAATGTGCATAGAGCATGACATCAGTGGCACTTGTCACCACATCATGAGGCACTTAATGCCTTGGTAAACTTGAAGCACTTAAGTTTCCAGGTAGTTCAAGCCCAAAACATCAGGGCTAAGCTGGTCTGAAGCATGAGGCATGTGTCGAAGCACAGCAGAACAGAGCACATTGTCTGAGCAGAGCAGAAGGTAGAGCAGAGCAGCAGATTCTGAGACAGAGCAGTGAGGCAGAGGCAGCACAACTGCTTGCAACTTAGCTCAGTTTATATTATTTGCCCAAGAGTAATGGCTCCTTTGGCCACAGAAATTCACCTTCCCTTGGAAGTTGAGTTTTTGAATAACTAGACTGATCAGGCTCGGCTGGATGAGCAGCAAATGTGCAGGATCTATCCCGCCTGAAGTCTAAGAGAAAGAATTCTGTGTAAGCTACTTAAACAAGAAATTTGACCCCCAGACCTTCTATGTATGATGATTTTACTCTGTCCTCCTGTTGGCCTTCATGGTACAGTCAATGACTGGAAATGGAAATATAGCATCTATTAAAGAAGTGGCTTCAGACACTTACGTGACAGGGTACCATTTGTGAATGCTTGGTTTTGGCTTTTGCCCTGGGGAAAATAAAAATTGCTTGATTACACTCAAGCAAGACAATAGATCTGGTTCCCAGATTCACATTTGTGATATTATCTGCTCCAGTACTTGCCCATACAGGCTCCTTTCTGCCTGGGATATTGACTGCCTGCTCAGCCAATTGGCTTTTGTCTTTCAGGTTGATGTGAAAGGTCTTTATTGACACAAAACAAATTAGTGCTTAATGCAGGAACTTCGCCACTGTTTAGCTGGGACTGAAGCTGTTGCCTCCTGCCTGTGGTTGCCAAAGATTGAGCTGTTGGAGTCTTTGACGCTACCAATACAAGGTGATAAGTTGGGATTTTTTGGGAATTAAAATGCTACTTGCATCACAAATTTCCACTCCTGAAATCTGACACTCCTTATCTGACCATATTTCTGTTCCTGACATGTCTTTCAAATTCACTCCTCTGTAGTCATTACCCTTGGATGTAATGTAATTTCTTGCACATTTAACACTTTGATTGACTGCTACCAAGGGCATGTAGTTCCTATAGATTGCACACACGCGTGATCTCGTCTTCACCAGCTGGTGCAGAATAAGGTAAGCAGAAGACAGAACAGGTCTCTAAAGCTGGAGGCAATATTCATATAGATATGTTTTTTTCTCTCTAAGAATCTCAATTTTCAGATTGAGCCATACCTGGGCAAATTTATGAACTTCAATTAACTTCAGCAAGCTGTGCTGATGTAACTGTACCTGGCAAACATTGTTGGGCTCTAGATATGTGGCACCATTTGCTGTTCCATAAGCAAAT
Organism: Psilopogon haemacephalus; assembly: GCA_013396835.1. NCBI lineage: Eukaryota > Metazoa > Chordata > Aves > Piciformes > Megalaimidae > Psilopogon > Psilopogon haemacephalus. The sequence continues at coordinate 2,421,933 of VWZI01005509.1, forward strand.
CTCTGCAAAATTATATGGTGTATTCTTAGAAACCATAATAATACCTTGTTTCATATCACATATTTAATTTTGCATAGAATTATTATAAGTAGAAGCCTTCCCTTATTTTTTCTCTTGCTAGAATATCTACAATTTCTTTCTTTTTTTCCCTCCTCAGCCTATGGACAAACTCTGGGGGGTTATTTTCTTCCCCTACTATTTTATTCCTCTGAAATTTGATGATAAACCAATGATTCTAAGACACTACCTGCTTACTATTTATTAATTCTCTGTGTTGGACATGAACACTGCAGATGAAGGATTTCCATCATCAAAATGTCACATGATCATCATAGCAGCTTGTGGAGCTTTTGAATTATCACTACCAGGTCTGCCGTGTGCACTGCAGAGAAAGCAGCAACTCATGAAAAAGGGTGTGGTTTAGTAATGTTCACACAGAGCTGAGCATTTGGGTCAGTTTTGTCTTCCTGAGAGATGTCACTATGTCAGAATAGAATGTTTCTGTGGCCATGTTAAAAAAAAAACAAACAACAAAAAGAAAGCAAGCCAAAACCAACCACTGCAGCATATCTTGCATGACTTCAGAACTAGACCTAGGAGAAATCAGGCATTGCCCTTTCACTGAACGGTCCTGCAGGTCATCCCATGCTTTCGTTCCTAGATGGATAACACATTACAAGAAACCAACTCAAAAAGCCATGATATTTGCATGTACTGTTTCAGGAGAGCAAACTAAAATTCAGTTCTGAGGCAGTTCAAAATGGAATTGCATCTGCCTACAGTGCCACACGGTCTCATGGGACACGTTGCTTAAATGCTCAGCAGCAAAGTTCTCCATCAGTGTAGATTTTCCCCAGGTGTGCTCCAGCCTCCTGGGTTCCCTTCCTTTCTAAGGTACTACACTCAGTTCCTTTCACTGACTCTTTAATAGATATAATCAGGCCCTTCACATCTTTTAATCCTGAGTAATCACCACAGTGCGGTTCACATCCCGGGATGCCAGCAAAGTCATTTTCATAGCACACATAACAATAAAAAATTAAACAAACCAGAAATCCAAAGGCCTTTCTCTTTGTGTAAACAAATTCAGTGGAAAGATATGCAACAGCTTAATGAAATAAAATGGTTTTGGACCTTCATCCATCTGTGATTAAAATTTATATAAAAATACACAAGGAGAGAAAGAAACAGAAAGGATATGAATGTACCAAAATTTTAATTGCTGCTCTTCTGATTGGGTGGAAAGGACTAAGTATATACAAGGCAGGAGTGGCACTAAATCGAAAGATTGTCTTCCCTTTGTTCAGTACTATAAATGTCTGGAAAATAAAATAGAAAATAAGAACATTCAGGGTTTGCATTTATGCTCAGCTTCTCCCAGCCCACATCCCCACTGTGAAATTCCTGCCAGTATTCCATACTTCTGCTCCACTCCCTCCCAAGATCCCCAAGTTCCTTCTTGATGAGAAGTTTTGGCCAAGACCCTCCCAGCAGAGATGTTGTCCGCCCTTTTGGAGTATCCCAACAATTTCTTCATCCTTCACTCATTACTGGGTCCTGTTCTGTCAGTTCCATCTTGGTGTTGTGAAGAGAGAAGAATCACCTTTAAAAATAAAAACTGTTTTGGAGACTATAAAATAATGGAGGGATTTTTATGATGTTCTTCTTCCCAAGTGCTGGGAACCTTAGTATGTCGTTACTGCTATGTTCTGTATCTCAAGCACTTCATTCCTGTTGATGTTTTCAGGATCACCAATTAAGAAACTGCATGAGACAGCTCCACAGCAGCATCTGACCCTGGTATTTAGGTGAAGATGGGTAGAGGAAAGCGATATTCTGAGTTATCTTAAGTCCAAAGCAAAAATCAGTTGGGTGTTAGCCAATTCAAAGGCCAACTGGATGCCCCATCATGCACAGTGGAACTAATACGTACTCAGAGACAGAATCAGGACATCCAATAAACCAACTGTAGGCAACTCACCCTCCTTGAGTCTAAGACCTTCATGACACTAAAATTACAAATCCATATCCTGCTGCTTATGCCTGGGGATAGCAGGCAAATTAAAAGGTAAATTAATTCTGGCCCTTCCAGGTAAGTAATCTATTTGTCTTTATCTATTTAACTTCTATTCTGTAGTCCTTACACCTCTTCTACATGTATAACAGAAGCAGCATTGTTGTCATATTAATGAACTGTTTACAGGAAGTAGCATTGCCCAAAATCAGGACCATCAGTAAGTGAAAGAACTGGAAACTGCCTAAAAATACATTGTGCTTCCACACCTTATTTTGTCCCCCATTTTGTGAAATGTTTCAAAAGGGGGACAAACTGTAGTAAAGCACCAGCCCAGCTCTGCTGTCAACGGTCTTTTGACAGAAGCTGTTTGCATTGTTGTGGCTTTAGTCCAGCCTACACGTGATTCTGCATCAGGTGATGCTTGCTTTGGGACAAAGTTTACCTTTCTGCAATGTGCCAGCATTGCACATGCTACTCACATCTCCCTTCAGTGTTATTTTGGTCATCATAAATGGAGTTGAACTATCCCTCAGCAGGAAAAGAATTACTGCTCTCCGGGAATGGTTGTGAGGTGTCTCTGGCTCTTGTGTAGAGTGCTAGCACAAGACTCAAGTCACCCAGAAGCCCTTGACATCAAGGGGCTTAAGTGATAAACAGACCTGTGAAGAGTCAAGGCTCATGCAGGAGGCAAGACAGGGTAGATAAAAGCCTCTGGCTTAATTTAACTCAGCTACTGCTCTGCTCTTTTCAGACATTATATATTCATATTCACAGTTATCTGAAAACACCCTCTTTTAATTATGCTTTTTATCCCTCTCTGCTATCCTGTTTAGACATTTCTGGGAAGACCTGCTCATGCTGAAACTGATCCTTAATCCAGAAAAAACAAAAAACCCACATTTTTACTAGCTGTAGAAAGACAAAAACCAGAGCCCTTAAAACAGTGGCCTTAGCAAAAGCCAAGAGGCACTATGGCTGGCTGGCGCTCACCTTACGATCATTGTAGAAAGGGTCAATGTCCTCCAACGGTTCCCCAATGAGCTCTGGAGAAACAGTCCCATAGATATCGGGCAGCTTCTTGCAAGCTTGCAAATCAAACTGAGGCTGAGGTTTCTCTTCTTCACCCAGCTGCTCTCTATATTCCTGCTTTGCATTCCTTGCAAGCTTCTCTGCAATTCGTTTCTCAATAGCAGCCAAGGATTCAGGCGTGAACCGGTGGAAGCTGTTAGTACCCGGTGGTAACAAGAAGTCAGCCATCTTTTCATCCTGCTTTGTCTTTACTGGTCTTTACTTGTAGTAGTGGAAACAGCTGAAACAAACAGGAGAACAGGTTACCACCAGGAGCAAAGCAAGAGGAACAAAGCCAATCTGAATGACAAAAATAACCCAAACACCATGTGGGCGATCTATTACCAGGAAACCTTCATCTATTTGTACGTAGTTAGAAGAACATCAAGGAAAACCAACACGATTGAAGCTGTAATTCCAATTAGGAACCACTTGTGGTCAGAGCTAAAAAGACTTTGTGGACAAATGTGGAGTATCCTTTTCACTCACTCGGGATCTTAAATCCAAGCTAAGGAGTAACTTAGATTCATAGAAGCTTAAGTTTCATTGAAAGCCACAGGAATTTGGATTCCTAACTCATTTTTGAAAATGCAGCCCTGGGAGTGGAAAAACAATGTGCCCAAGATGAATTCTGGGCAGATTTAAAGCAGACGATCTCTGGCCACATGATGCAAACTCTAAAAATGCCCCAGCTGTTCTATTCCAAATTTAAAGAGTGAGAGGTCAAGTTTAGATTCCTGAATCACATAGAAATTCTTCACAATCTCTGTTTTAGGCTTCTGCAACATAATTTTTGCTTTCCTTTGGGATAAGAAATGTCATGCTCAAGGTATTAATCAAGACTTTAAAGCATTTTGTTTTCCATATGCTACAGTCTGAAGGAAGCTGGAGGCCCAAATGTGCCTGGCAAAGTCCATGGACCTTCATGAAAGCACTGCAAGCCTCCACTCAGGAGAACACTCCAAGCTGCTGAGTAGTCACTCCTTCTAGTTCACTGCATCTGAAATTCAAGCTCTTTCCATCCAAGACTGAGTTAACATCTAACCCGAATCTGTGAGGTTCGAACATCTTGGGTTGATGATGCTTTACCATTAATATATTCATTCCTTGCCTGAACTAAAACAAGTGAGAACTGCCACATCTTTTCAATTGACATGAATAAAGCCGAGCGTTTAAAATGCAGCCGAACAAGAAGTCTTCTTGTATCTGCACTAAACAACATGGATAGCTGTGAAAATTAATGTAACCCTACTGTTTGAAAAGAGCTTATCCCTGTTCTGCCAGCATGCAGAATTCCATCCAAGTTCATTGAAGCCATATTTTGCAATGCTAACAGTGACTTTAGTGGCACGTTTTTCCCCCCAAGAGAAAGCCTCTCTACACAACAATTAAAACTCATTTCACAGAAGAAACACAGCCTTTGTTTTCTGCTACCACTAGACCACTCACACTAAATCAGAATACAAGCTGGTGACAAACAAAATAGTAGATTGTGAGGTGGGCTACCCTACTGTATTCGTGGATGACTGCAGGATACAATTCATTGTTCAGCTACAATTGTTGTTTTCTGCTTTCAGATGGTATTTGTCTGTTTACAGTGGATAGTTCCAGATAGTTTGCTTCTATTAGGCTCTGTGATGACAGCATTTTTGTTAGCAAACAAGACTTTAACTGGACTCTGCATGACAAATAGCATATTTATTGACTCAATTTATTTGAGTAAAGTACTCTTTCAAATAACTACTGTTTTTCCTACTCTGACTTCGTTTTAAAATGAATTCATTAAATTGTCATTGATCACAGCCTATCATATAGGAATGATTTACTGCAGCTTGTATATTATACTCTGAATTATTGCTTCTTTGAACAAGCAGGGCTAAACTGAATTAGTCTTCCTGGAGTTTGGGTATTCTGATACTCTTCCTTATTTACATTTATTCTCTTTATTCTTTTCCTTTTCCCTCTACATCACTGTTTTATCCTCTTCCTCCTGAAAACCAGGAAATTGGAAGCTTTCCCACAGTTTTCTTACGTTCAGTGCTTTGTGACTAAGCACCAGTGCAAGAAAAGAGAATTTAATTTTCTATAAATGACATCAGTACAGGTGACTAGAGAATTCTCAGAGTTTTTTTGTTGTTCCAGTTTTTGTTTCTTCACTGGGAAACCTGGTGCTGAAGAAGGCAACAAAAAATCAGTGGCTGATCAGTACTTCTGAAAGGGCACAGATTATGGCTCTAAATCAGAGTCAAGATCATTGCAGGTGGATAGGTGAGGCCTAAATAATCATGAGCGCTGTGAAGACAGTGAATAGGAAATGCTTGTTCACTTTCTCCACTCTTGTATTATGAGAAAAACTTTACATGAAAACACAGAGGAGGAGGTTTAAGACAACCACTGGATCCACTTTCCACGTGGAGCAGAAGTATCCTGTGAAGCTTACTGGCTGCAAGTGGCAAGGATTCACAAAGCCATAAGATAAAAACATTCATTAATGGTTTTAAACACAAAGATGCTGTTTGTGTCTGAGAAACCCTAGGTGCTGAATCTGTCTGTATGCAAGAAACTATCTATGTTTGCCCAAGTTTTACACCCTTCCTAGACTATCAGTCTGGAGAAACCCATCATCTGATGTGTGCTTCTGTCCCTACATAGCACCAATGCCAACAGAAGACAGCTTACGTTGCCTTGGGCAAGGGCTCAATCTGTCTAGCAGCTCTGTGGCTGCCCTGAGCTTGTGCAGATGGAGAAGCACACTGAGAATCAAAGTTAATATCCCAGTACAGTACATCTGCAGATGCTCGTGACCCACACCAAACTATCTGCTCCCAATGCTTCTGAGTGTGGGTTAGGTGTCTGCCTGCAACCTATGCAGACATTTCTTGTGCTAGAAAACTGGTGGTAGCCAACTGTGCACCACCTTCTCCACATAGCTGAGCTGGAGACAGAGGCACATAGCTTGATGGACATCAAGTACTTTAGTGAGACAAGAACAGAATGTGTGGAACATCTCAATTTAGTGCCACAGTTTTTATGAGTGTTGTCTGATCACAAAACCTGAATTTTCACTAGAATATTCAGCATCCTTCTCAGACTTCACAGCATCACAGAAATGTTCAGGTTGGAAAAGACCTTTCAGATCACCAATAACCCTACTCTACAAGGTTCACCTCTTCCTTAAAGTCTTCTGAAAGAAGCCATTCTAGCAACAGAGCTGATCAAAACTTTTAAAGGACAAGAAACCCAAAAACCATAAGGGATGCTAAGGGAGATAAAATAGCCATACAAAACCCCCAAAACTAATCAAAATGAGAAGTCATAGTTACTTCAATTTCTTTTTTTTTTTTTTTAAGGGAATTATTTGTGCTTAAAGCTCTCTCTTATTGGAAAATGGAATCCACGTCAAACTGGTCAAAACCAGATAATTTCAGTTTTATCTGCAAATTCCAGAAAGATAGCTGCCTAGGAACAACTGGAAAATCCTACACAAACTTCATTAAATCTTTTTCTACCCTTCTATTTACTTTTCTTCCAAAAAATTACATTTTTACAGCAGCCTTACAACTGATAAGCCTTGACATCTTTTGTCTTCATATTGTATACAAGCTAAAGTTCCGAATTTTAATGTGTATACACACAGACACATATACATTTAGTCCAATTCTCTTCCAATTTTATATGCTTTCAAGAAATGGACAAGATCATTTCACGGGTCCTTGCTATGTCTAATTTCTTTTAATCTCTGCACTGCAAACATTTCTACAAATAGCCAGGGTTAGCCCAGACGATCTCTAAAAGGGTAAGAAAGAAAGCACCACAACTTAAAAAGAGAAATCATCAATGACAGAATCAAAGAGCTGGAATGCTATTTCTTAAGAGATAATAGCTGTAGTGACTCACGTTTTCACAATATGAGCCTGGATTTTTCCATTCCTCTTAGGCATATTTTTGAAGTGCAAGGCTTCAAACGCATTGTTTCTGTGATATCGCCATGCACAGAATGAGCGGTTCCCTCTTGCTCTGTCTTTCTTAAACTCAGTTCACATCGGTTCTTGCTGATAAAAAATGTGCTGGTTATGTAAACAAAATGTGCATATGAAAATAAAGCCCCCCAAGATGCATAATTTCTATGGCATGCCAAGAAGTGAGGACGCTACAAAGAACTATGATATTGCTAGTGCCTGTATTCAGTCAGAAAGATAAATGCCTTTTTCTGTTACAGTTTTAGCCTTATTCTCACAGGCTTCAGCCACTGCAGCTCAGAAGACCTTTCAAGTTCTCAGAATATGACTTTCATGCCCAGCAAGCTTTTCCTTGACTGCCTGTGGATGGGCACTGCTTTAGGCAACAGGTAAATACAGGGAAATAGGACCTGCTTACCTGCAGCTGTGTTGTGAGCTCCAACCACCACCCTAGCACCTACTATCTCCTTATCAGGGCCCAAGATGCTGTCACAAGCCTGCAGGGAGGTGCCATGCCCCTCCCCCAGAAGCAACAGGGGAAGCAGAGGCTGAGATCCTTGATGTGCACTGCATTTGCTGGACACTGACTTCAAAGAAGTCAGGGCTCCTTGCACACCTACCTCCTCCTTTGCTTGCTTGGTGTGTTATCAGGGATGTGTATGCGTATATTTTTAGCAATGATAATAAAAATCAAGCTTTAAGATCACCAACGTGAAAGTGGCACAGGATAAAATCTAGATAACATCACACATGCTCATACCAAGTAGGATTACCTTCATTTAACCCCACTGATTTCCATGACGCCACTCATCAGCTACAAGTGACCATGGGCTGGCAGATGCATGATAGCCCATGGCAGCAGGTATGCTCCCACTGTGATTTTAGTAGACTTAAATCTCACAAAACAACAGTCAGGAGTCCTAATTCTAAGAAATGTTTATGACTAAATACAGGCTTTGTGTTCCCAACTATTGTAGCAGCAAAATCTTTTAAATCTTTGAGATTACATAGAGCACAGTCATCTTTTCCCCCACTTTGGCATTTTTGTTTGACCCCGCAGAGCACTGCAAAACATGAGAATAATAGACTAGAGAAATACAGAACAACACAATGACACATCTAATTTAATGTCACTGGCTTAAATTCACATATTCTTATGTGTAAACTTGCACATACACACAAACACTTTATCCCGCTTAAAAAGAAAAGGTGATACGGGATTGCCTGGAAGTTTTATTCCAAACATGAAGTAATGGCTTCAAGGAGAACTATTCTTACACAAGAACAAATGAAAACCTTCTACATAAAGATACATAAAGATCAAGAGACTAAAGCAGACTAGGTGTCTCAGGCACTCCACAATTTTACTGACAGGCAACAGACAACCTTTTGAGACTTAATTCACTTATGTTTACACTGCATTTCACCTTCCACAGTTAGGAGGTGCCAGGGGACATTCTCTTTTAACTGAAAAAAAAAAATTCAGTTGCTGTTAATACTCTGAGGGTCTGCATTCTCGCATCAAAACAGGGGGGGACTGAATAACGCAGCCCTTGAAGTTTTACACAACACACTTATTACTTCTGCATAAACTGATGTCTGGTTTGTTTCTTTTTTCCAACAGGCATAATTTTGTCAAAAACATAAACTTTTTTTTTTCTTTTTGTAGCACATGTTCCTAACACATATAATCAGCTACTTCTCCAGCTGGCAGAGATCAGCACAGCTTTACTCATCCTAGAGAAGTCACAGAAATTGGGGAAGTGATCTGTTAGGAGCGGGAATATTCAGACAGAAATGTTTTCTTTAAAGAGATTACCTTCCCACCAGAGCATGAACACCAGAGTGTGAAATTGGGGCTTTAAAATAACCACAGGCTCTTAGAATGGTTTGAGGGATCTTTAAAGATCATCTAATCAAACGTCTCTGACTAGATCAAGTGTTTCCAGGGATGGAGCATCTATGGCCTCTCTGGGCAAACTGTTTCTGTGTTTCTCCACACTCACTGTAAGAAACTTCTTCCTTATATCTAGTCTAAATTTTCCCTCTTTTAGTTTAAAATCATCACCCCTTATCCTGTCACAACAGGCCCTAATAAAAATATTGTCCCAATCTTTCTTATAGTCCCCCTTGGCCTAGAGGGTAACCAAGCTTGCAGGGAGCTGCAAAACCCTGGATTTTTTGCAACACGTGAAGGCAATTTGCCAACTTCTTTATCCAGACACATCATGTTGGGTGAGCTCAGACATAAAGGTCCACAAAGGGGTGCTGGAGACATCAGTGCCCATCAATGACCTTTCTCCTGTGGCTGGCCTGCAGGGGAAAGGTTTCATATTCCACAAAAATCTGATGGGAACAACTGCAATGTTTAGATCTCAAATGAGACCTCCTAGGAAAAATACAGGATTGAAATCAGCCCCAGACTGATGCAGGAGGAGCTGCAAGACAGAGTTCTCCTTGCTGCCCATATCACAAAGAAAACCTGCTTGTTGATATGCCATTGCACAACACAGATTTCCTAAAAGAAGCTCTATTTGTTCACATGCATGCTGACCAAGGGCAGGCATAAATAAATAAGAGAACTCATTGCATTTACACATCACTGGGATAAAAAACACAACACAAAATGTCCAACCCAAAAACTCATAGTCGACGACCCACAAGCTTTTCGTCACAACCAGCTCTGCCTATGCTGCATCTTCTTTTAAATCCAGTTTAGTGAGTTTTGCTGGCATCTTGCTCATCAGAATCACAGAATTCTGACATTACCAATGACTTACAGATAAGATAAAGTCTTCAAAAATCTAACATGTGCTAAAAGGAAATGAATTCCCAAGATTTCATCCTGATATTATAACAGTATTTGGCAATGACAAATGATATGCCAAGAATTAAATGCTGCCACTAAGTCTTCTCTTCTGATAAAATATATATTTTTAGAGAGCTAAAAATATTCTGCTTTCTTTGCAGGTGTTTTTATTTCAAATTATGCTGCAGCTAAATAACATAAATAACCAAGAGGGAAGTAGCACATTATAGTTACCAGTGTGCATCTCTCTATTTTGCTGAAAATTATAATTCTCTGCACTCAACAGGTCTTCTAGCCTCAGTTATTTTACTATAAACTACTCAGGCTTCAGATGCTGAGAAAGATTTCTCCTTCACTACTCTGTACGAAAAGAGCTTGCAAAGAGCTAGCAAGAAAGAGGGATGCTTTCAGCTCAGGATGCAGGCAGTAGCTTTTTTGAGCAAGAAATAAGAAACCTAAAGGAAAATTCCATATTGTGCCAAATATTGTATGTACTATTGCTCACACCATTAGGTGCTCTGAATGCTCCCATGAATAAAATATAAAATCTGGTCCATTTTATTCAGAGTGTTCTGTAAAGACATTCTAACAGATATAGGAAGTTGTAAAATGGCTATTAAAATATATTCTGCAGCCATTATGGGATAGTTACGCTGCTGAAGAAGGCAGGTTTTATGCTGGACACCAAAAGCTGGGCTGTATGCTTCTAGAGGAGAGAGAACCATGTCTGGAAAGCTGCCTGATGTATTGCCACAAATGTATAGGTGGGGTATCACTGATTCCCCCCATCTACAGTTCATTAGCAGGGAAAACCAACAGGCTTTAAAAAGTCATCACCAGAACTGGCACGTTTAGATTAAAAATGATGGATGAAACTATCAGCAAAGCTGGAGCCTCTTTCACAATTTTAGCACTGAAATAAGAGACAAATGTGACATAACTGAACTTAATTTTCAGTAGTGAATGGAGAAATAAAGGTTTAGTTTCTTTCAGGTGCCAAACACAAAGCTGAAGTCTCAAGAAGATAGTGAACGGGAAAGGCTGGGAGAAGAGACAGATGCAAATCATACACAGCCAAGCTGCGGGAGGTGGCAGGTCCCCCTCCCACATCCCTCACATGTGAGGTGAGACAGCAGGTCCTAACAAGTGTGCAGCATCTCACCACCACCATCCTTCACTTCACTGAACTGCACTCGATCCACATACCAGCAGCACACCTAGCTTCCCATTCTTCCCCACCTCTACCCCTTTCCTATTCATTAGCCAGGAAAATGATCTCATCCTCCCACCTAGTCAATTCCAAGTCAACCAAGCCTTTCCACAAACCTCCACCCATCTGCCACGATAACCCTCAGGTGACATTTACAACAACCCCGTGTGATTTTGGCACTGCTACTTTATTCTCCACTTTGTCCCATGCAGTGTATTTTTGTCTGTCTCGGTAGGTTCCCCTGCAAAAGGCCAAGCGGTCCCTATTTATCTGTGATTTTTGACGGTGTTTCGGACTAATGGAGTTTCAGCTACCATTGGGCATTTTTAGTGTTTTTGCAACAAAATACACATGAGATAAATAAAAGGACACATTTACAAGTGCACTGGAAAAAATGACTGGTAGCAGAAATAGAAGCTCATGAAAGACAAATTGAACAGGGACCCTATGAGGGAGTAGCTGGCCGCTGCTTGCTGGAGTATACTGAAGATTTGATTCATTATTTAGTGCACTGTACATCTGACAATACCATTTGGATAAAACTAGCGGATCTTCCACTCTGATGGAAGAGATTCCGCCCCCCCCCCACCCTCCCCTCCCAATACCCCCCGAGAGACAGAGATTATTGCTGTTGAAAAAGGAGGGATATTCTGCCCGGTTGCGATTGAAAACCGCCTGGCTTTGGCTGCCAAGTTTGGGAATCAGAGTTAAGAGCTTACATGGGCTCTGGGGGGTGCAATCCTCAGCTCCCGTCAATCAAGGGGAATATTCTGTGTGACTGCAGTAGGCTGTGGGTCAGACCCCCGGCGTCAGAGAGACAAAATTATTTCATTTCTGTCATTCCTTTCAAATATGTTTACTTCAGCGACTTGGCGTAGCTTCATGGAAAGGCTGCAACGGACGCTGGTGCCGACTGACAGCGATTTGATTTGAATTACATAATGCTCTCAACCATTATGTAAATGAGGCGGACAGAGGAATGGAGGCAGAGAAGCCAAGGATTTTTTTCATTGTTGTGGTGGGGTTTTTTAATACCTAGTAGCACTAATGCCTGGCACTAAGATTACCTTCCTCTAGATACTTCAGCCTGTTGGCAGGTTGGCTGAATCCGGGTTTTATTTCTCCTGCTATTAACTAAAAGTGCACCTGGGTAAATGATTGGGAGCATCTAAGGAGTGGATGGTTTTAAAGGTATATGAGTGAGTGACACTACCAGGAGTGGTTTTGTCTGTGTCCCACTGATGTCAGTGAGACTCTCACTTCTGAGAACCCTGTGGCTCTCGTGAATATTCTTTCTCTTCTCTCCTGTAAAATTTCCTCGTCTTTTCACACAGAAGAACTTCTCAGAATAAATAACACATTGCACCAACAATTATTTTCCAGAAGTCACGACATTTTCTGTTAATTAGCAGTAATATAGTCATCCAAATAAAACTGCTGGGGACATTGCATTTACTAACAAGCTATATCCAAATATGCATTTATGTGTCAATGGTGCATGCCTGAGTGGTTGGTAATACTCAATTGAGCCTGAGGCACAATGCACTGGAAGCACACAATAGTGGCCTAGTATTGCAAACCCTGTTGTGGCTTCTTGCTTAATTTAGCTTATGGGACCAAACAGTCAATGAGTATGCCAGAAAATAATACATCAAGTGGCCTGTGAAAGGGAACATCTGATGATGGTATCAATGCAGGACATTTTCTAAATGGAAAATGCACTAGCTCCATAATTTGGGAACTTGTTTGCACTTCCTGGAAGAAAAAAACCCAAAAGTATTCCAGAAAAGAATTGTATTGTTACTAATAGCAATAAAAAACAGAAGTTACACTGAGAGATCATCCAATATTTGGGCCCTAAACCCTTCCTATGGTCAGGGTTCTTTCTATGCTAGAGACCCACAATGATACAAATATTGGATGCAAAGTAAGAGCCCCCAAAGAACATTATGAGGTGTAATAGGACCTACTTTGATAGGGTTCTAAAATGATACAGAGATGACTGTATTTCTTGAACATTCATAGTTATTCTTTTCCTTTTGCATGATAATTAAAATGTTGGCAATAAAATGAAAGATTCTGTTGAGATCTCTTGATTTTTAACCTGCTGGGTATAGGGCTAATCAAGACTGGATGGAGCACTTAGTGCCATTGGATAGGGCTGGGTAATATGTTGGACTGGATGATCTTGGAGGTCTTTTCCAACCTGGTCTATTCTATTCTATTCTATTCTATTCTATTCTATTCTATTCTATTCTATTCTATTCTATTCTATTCTATTCTATTCTATTCTATTCTATTCTATTCTATTCTATTCTATGTACTGCCTGCTCCTCTATAGATTCACCTCCAGTATAGTTCCTCAGCCTAGACAGGATAAGTAATGCACTCTTGAATTTTTTTGGCTAATACATTATGTATTGGATATGCAGCTGTTGTGAAATAGCCTCATACACAGGACAGAATGAATCAACTAAAATCTAGCTTCTCTGATGCGTTGGAACAGAACAGCCAAACCGAAGGAATGTAGGATGTTAGACATTCAGACAGAAGTAGACACTGTTAGGACATGAGTCATCTCTCCTGTTTTGCATGTCTACTTCAGTGAGATAAACTACGCTTTAGACCCCAGCAAAGGTCCTGATGATTCAATTTGTTTATTAGGACACCTAAATTTAGATGCTGATATGTACACCTGTAGGTACCTGTGAGCTGTCTACATTGCATGACTGCTTTTCTCTGACACAGCAAAGGGCACCTGGGCTGAAATCTGACCCCTCAAAATTCAGACCGTTATGGAATATGATGCAAAGTGTGTGAGCATTACCTCTGCTTGTTTCCTCTCAGAAAAAATTGGGACCAGCTACCTCTAAACGCACAGGGCTGCTCTGCACTCTAGCAGGTGGCAAACTGTAACACTTCCACAAGAGCTTTGCAGTGGCCACAATTCCTTTACAACATGAAGCATAGATCTTCCCCTTCAACTAATGGCATACATTTCAACAATTAACAACAACTACATTGTTCCCAAACACTTCACACTCTCCAAGCGTCTAATAACCATCCTTTATGTAGGATGGTTGTATATTAGGTACCTTTAACCTACTAGCCATGTTTGGTGAGTAAATCAGTCTGAGAAGGGAGGAGCCAGAGTTGAGCTTGATGGGCACCTGGCAGCCAGACAAGGTTAAGCCACCACACCATCTTTTGTAGAAATTGTACTTCTCACTTGATCACCAAGTCAGTAAGCTTTAAAGTTAAAGATGATGTCCTGGAAGAAATGGTCACAGAAGACCAAAATACAGCTTTGTACTGTAGCTTTGGGCTTCATCACATCTTCTCCTACTTCCCCTTTCCATCACCTTGAAGGGACAAGTTGGCTGTGTAAAATGCTGTCACAAAACACAAAAGAGCCTGTAAGCCAGCCCTTAGGTCCAAGGAAAAACAAGTAGCTTGAAAGATCAGACCATTACTGATTTGCACAGTTCTTACAATTTATAACATTCCCAGATGAATCCAAATTAAATTGAAGATTCACATTAAGAATGTAATGGGTAATCCCACTTCACATGCTTAACATTTACTCTGACAGTGACTAACAAGAATAAGACAGTCCAGGACAGAGTTCTGCTGATTTATCTTAACTCCTTTCTCCTTACACACTCAAGGCAGAAACACATTTCAGCGCCTGGTCTTTGTGTATTTATGATTTAGGTATGGCCTGATAACACAGATGTCTCAGCCTTCATTTTACCCAGTGCATCCTGTATGATGCCAATAACTGATGGTTTAAGTGTGCTTTGTTTTCTGCTAGCTGGTACAGGTAAGCAGCAGAGATACAGACCCTGGTCTTCAAGCCTTCTTGACATGTCTAGTGATGCCACCAGCTCTGGCCACCTCACATTTCCCTTATCATCTCCTTCTCCCTCTCCTGACAAACACAATATGGGTTCATCGTTCCAAAACTGCCGCCAAACACAGAGCCAGGCCTCTTCACCGCGCTGACTCTGCTCATCCTCACATCTCTGTCTTCATTCAGAGTCTCTGACTTAAACTAACATCACCAGAGATCAAACAGCAACGTTTTACTGCGCATGTCTAAAAATAGCATCGTAATCATCTATGCTTCCGTTACTTTAAAACTAAATTTATCATGAGATTATTCTTCCGTGAGGTTTAGCACATGAGAAGTCTTATGTTTTAAAGTTTAATCATTTCACAGTTATTTATGAGCAGAAAATATTGTGGATTAATTTTATGAAGAAGCACAATCCGATCTTCCTTTGGTGCAAATGGTCAGAGTAAGTCTGCAGCCCATCAAGATAATATTAATATTGTTTGCTATATTGAAAGATAACATGCAGCTGAGCACCAATAAGAGAAAACTGTAAAGGTTATCATTCTGTTTCAGAAAAAAAAAAAACCAAACCAACACCTTCCAAGGAACTGTGTGCTGGTTTGAACTAATTGGAGGATTTGAATGAGAAATGAGACTATGGGCTGAGAAAGAAAAACACTGATGATGATGCTACTTTACTCACGGATTTACTGAGAAAGAAAAAAAACTGTTTTAAGAGCTGTAACCCAAACATAGATAAGTCAGACGGTTTGAGACTGCTTCAGACTGCTTTGGGCTGTGGCTGCTTTTGCATGGCTCTTTCTCCCTGCCTTTCATAGCTGATTCTGAATAATTCTACTAACTCTGCATGAAACAGATGGTGAGATAAGACTGGGGGAAGGGGGAAGGCGGTAGGGGTGGTTGGTTACCCCTCTTAGGGATTTTGATCTCTGTTTCTGTATTACCTTTTCGCTGTATATATCTGTAAATATCTGTTATACATTGAAAATACCTGCTTGTATATTGTGCAAAGCTTCATTTATTAACTTCCAGCCAACTGAGTCCTAGCCTGGGTTAATTCAAAGTGTGGGGGGGCAGATAACTGCCAAACCACCACAAACAGTTAAGACTCCTATGACTGAATAAGAAGAGAGAACAAAAAAAAAAACAAACCCTCAAATCAAACCAAAACCCAACCAAACAAAATAAAACCCCACACTCATCTCTCTGGGGATTTTTATTAGTTTAGTTTCTACATTAGTCAGTTCTTTGAGTGCAATTGATTTTGTAGTTTCCTCTGTAGTTTCCAATTAATCATCCTCCGTCTTTGTGAGGACGTTTTACACAAAAACAGGAGTCAGGAAAACATTTTAAAACAGGAAAGTGTGCTTATAAACCCACAGCACTGGCATGGGTGGGCAGAAGTGCCGGGTCTATACGAAGCCATCCTTTCCAGTGGAAGGGGGAGCAGCATTTCCTAAAGTAGAGAACAGCTGACTGCAAATTTCCTATTGAAACTCTCTTTCTATAGAAAAATGCTTTTCCAGTAAGAGAATCATTTTATTAGAGAGCATTTACTTTGAAATACAAATTCCTCTGTACAACAAATGAGCCTCCAAACTGTAAAGGGAACAGATTTCTCGGAGAAAATCACAAATTTTCATGCAGAGTCTAGCTGAGAGGTGTCCCTGCCCCTTGCAGGGAGGCTGGAGTAGATGATCTCTAAGGCACCTTCCAACCTAAGCCCTTCTATGATTCCATGATAATGATGGGAAACAGGCCAGAAACCACCCTTTATCACATCCCATTGCTGGTTCTCTCACTATCTGGACATCTCTGTGTTTAGCCTAGAAAAGAGAAGGATCAGGAGGAACCTTATCACTGTCTACAACTACCCAAAAGGAGGTGGTAGCCAGGCAGAGGTTGGTCTTTTCTCCCAGGCAACCAATGACAGAACAAGGGGGGACAGTCTCAAGCTGCACCAGGGGAGGTTTAAGCTGGATGTTGGGAAAAAATTCTTCACAGAAAGAGTGATTGGCCTTTGGATTGGGCTGCCCAGAGAGGTGATGAAGTCACCATCCCTAGAGGTGTTTAAAAAGAGACTGGATGAGGCACTTGGTGCCATGGTTTATTCGACTAGATGGTGTTGGGTGATAGGTCTCAAAGATCTTTTCCAGTCTGATTAATTCTGTGATTTTAAAGCATGTGAAGAAATCAGGAACTTTACATAGCTACTTTGACTCCAGCTTTTAAATTTTTCTTTTAATTACTAGGTTTTGACTAGACAAATGACATCTCTTTGAAAACCACAAAGCAGTGAAGCCCATTCAAAACCAGGAAAACACACTTTTTTTCTTTCAAAAGTCACCATCAGAATCCCATCCCGAGCATAAAACTTTGTCTGAGGACAAAGATGTTTCAGAGCTTTGAGCCAGTAACAATGAGATTATTACGAAAATAAATAAAAGATGAGCAAGCTGCCACTTAAGCTACGGATTTCCCACTCCAGCAGCTTCAAAATTTGCTTGAAACACTACAAATTAAAAAAAAAAAAAAAAAAAAACC
>VWZI01005509.1:2439417-2491566 GCA_013396835.1 Psilopogon haemacephalus
AAAAAAAAAAAAGGAGGCAGACGATAAGGCTCTGTCTAACTGATAGCACGAAAACATCAAGCACTTTGATTCAGATTAATAAATAATGATGGCGTGTTATCCAGGAAACAGAGCAATGCCAAGTCTGTTTGATCTCAGACCAACTGTTGGGTAAAAGTAATCTGAAATGCTCTCTTGGGCAAAACAGGCTAGCTGCATCTCATCTCTAGGACTTTGATTATTTAAATGGGGCTTTTATTAAAAGAAGGAATTTTATCCCAGGATAAATTTTATACAGTATTGCCTTCCTAAGGGCAAAATCCAGCTTTACTTATCTTATTTGGCTTACTTGGATATGAGGAGGAAGTTCTTCACCATGAGAGTGGTGAGGCCTTGGAAAAGGTTGCCGAGAGGGGTGGCTGGGGCCACTTCCCTGGAAGTGTTTAAGGCAAGGCTGGATGAGGCTCTGGTGAGCCTAATCTAGGGTAGGGTGTCCCTGCCCATGGCAGGGGGCCTGGAACTAGATGATCCTTGTGGTCCCTTCCAACCCTGACTGATTCTAAGATTCTATGATTCTACAATTCTATGATTTAGGAGGCTGGGGTCATAGAAGCAGGGGAGCTTGGAGCATCCTCTGGTTCTGACCCCCTTCGCAGCCCACATCAAAAACTGTGAACCCCCAGGAGTCTCTCTTCCCCCTTGGTCCTGCACAGCAATGAGTACTATGGGAGCACATCAGCCTGGCTCAGGTGCATTGGGATGTTGAACATAAGCATCGCAGTGCCATGGAACAGGGGGTGGACAAGATGACTGGGGGTGGATGTACATCCTGAGCAATCCTGGAGCTGCTTTCTAATGAAGTGCTGTGGTGAGATGACATGTGGTATGAGGAGGCTTTCTGGATGGGGTTTGCACTAGGTGACCTTTGAAGGTCACTTCCAACCCAGACCATTCTATGATTCTATAAACCACTTAGAAACTGCTTGGGCTCCAATGGTATTATAATCCCCTCTGCTACAAGCCAAGGCTTCAAGTCTGAGTCTGACCCTCACATAACATTCCAAGGCTGACAGATGAGTTCATTGAGTCCATGGCAGAAAGTGCTTCCTTCCCCTAGGTCAATTTGTCACAACCCACCTTCTTTGCACAGGGGAGTCCTAGCCCATCGTCTCTCAGGCTAGAACTCCCATTTCACATCTAACTTTTTTCACACAGGAGTATCTCTCTGCTCTGTCACTCTCAAAACAGCTACAACCCCTCACAGGTTACAAACATGCATTCTCCAGGCAGGTGTTCCTGGAGTTGTTTGATGTTTTCAGCATAGTCATTCCCTCCACGAAGCACCCACTGGACACATGGCTCTTTCCCTACCAAACAGGGCCAGCAGCCTTAGAGCTCAGCTGAAAAAAAAAACAAAAAACCACCCAAGCACTAATGCAGGAAGCGTAAAGAGATCTGATAAATGCTCCAAAGCTTCAGTTTCCAATAAACATATGAACTATAGCAACTGCCAAGAATTATGACTGCATGACATTACATCCAGCTCCTTGCTCTTATTAAAAAGTAAGCATGGGTATCCGATGTGCAGATGGGCAGTACCACACAATCTGCTCTGCTTCACAGTCTGTGTTTTAATGGATGTTCATAGGTTGTCACAAAGGAAAAGTTTTCATCTCAAGGAAACAGATGACCTGTGCAAACAGCTGCTTTGAAGTTCGCTGTAGTAAATGAATGGAAGTGAGTGATGCTGGACTTTTGGTCAGTTTTTGTAGGCTCTGCAATGAGATCTCTTCCAGTCTCCTTCCTACTACAGAGAATATAATGGACACTGATTGCTAGCTCTAAGTAGGGAAAGGTAATTTGCACATTTTTGTAAGTAAAAGTTAATGTTGTTTGACAATGCCATACCAATGAGATGCTTTTACTTGCAGAGCACAAGAAATTACAAAGCTGGAGCCTTGGCAGACTAGCAAGATCACCAAGACACTCCATTGCCAATCTGGAGAGATCAGTTCTAGCAAAATGAGGACTGGTTTACATTCATAATCTTTGATTTTACAAAGTGCCAGTTTACTCAGCATTAGGTGTAGGCTTACTGATATCTTTGCATGATCATGCCAGTAGCACTTGCCCTCGACACTCAGCTAATAAAAGAGAGGTGAGATTTTGGAGACTGTGAATATTAAACTGATTTTAGTCTGTGAGAAACTTTTTCCACTACTAGTTGTAATTCTGGTCATAGAATCATAGAATGCTTGAGTTGGAATGAACCTTAAATATCATCTAATTCCAACTCCTCTGCCATCAGCATGAACAACTCCCACTAGATCAGGTTGCTCAAAGCCTTATCCAGCCTGGTCTTAAACACTTTCAGAGAGGGAGCATCCACAGCTTCTCTGGGCAACCCATTCCAGTGTCTCACCACTTTAAGGAAAGTGTTCTGTGCCTTTTCAATAATAGTCCTGATCTATCTATCCTCAAATGTCCAAAATTACATGTGATTCGAGGTAGGATAGATGGGCAGAGGGATACAGGAAAAGCTGCAGACAGGAAAAGTCTGAAATTGACATCCTCTAAAAACACCAGCAGCCTCACTGTGCTGCAGTGCCCACCACAAAGATGCACTGCCAGAGTCAAATTTGCATTTGCCCAGTTTCATCGCTGGAAATGTACTTCAACCACATTCCCTCTCACTCTGAGAAGCAGCGTTGTGAGGCTTGGTCGAGACTGCCTAGCTTTCCCCCTTGCTTTTATAGATGCTGTTACTTGGCACACTTCTCATCAGAAATAGAGCAGCATAATGTATTAGAAGTGGTGGTGTTTTGATCTGTGACCATCAATAAATCTGTGGCCTTCAGACCAAACACAGTCATCAAGACATCCATTGAACTGGAAAGAGCATTAGAGAAGAGACAGCTAGCTCAGCGTTAATCAAGACTTTCTGTCCTTCCTTTATCTGGATTTTGCCATCAGGCTTCCTGATAATACCAAACCTCTAGCAACTCCAGGCCATCACACACTGATTTTATTAAGGTGGTCACGTAGACAGGTGACTTGTGATACTGTACTGCAAGGATTACGTCCGAGATTGACAGTTAGCATAATCACGTCTAGGGACATGCACAAGGTCCAGTGATCACATCAGATTTTGTACGTCAAGAGTCGGGGAACTCTGCAAATAGTAAATAAAATAATCTAGTTACAAATTTGGCTTGCTTGCTTTACCAGCAACAGAAATTATACAAGGTAGAGTATGCATCTGGAGATCAGCCCAGTCTCCTGAACAAGCCCTTCAGCAGTCTAGTGAAAAATCACCAGTATAACCTGCATGCTTGCTTCTCTGTCTGACCACAAGATGCTACCCAGTTGCAGTCCCAGCTAGAACTTTAGCTTAACCAGCACCTACAGGCTTTTAAATCTGGAGCTGAGATTGCAGCTGTGTTGGTCAGCTGTAAGAACAGCATCCCCATTGCTGCTCTGCACAAAGAAACTGCAAGTCTGGCTCTTTCTGCCTTTCTTAATATTTATGCATCTGGTCTGGCAGCATCCATCATCAGGGTAGCCTTAGTAGGTGCCCCAGAGGGATGAAATAATAACCACTGCAAAATGAGACACAAGATGAATTGGAATAAGGAGGGTGGGAGGGAGTTAATAACAGGAGTCTTTCTGAGTTAGGTTATATGAGACCCTTGCAAGCACAGGAAGTAAAGACTCCACCACAAATTGGCAACAACTGAAAACAATGAGTCTGAACTGGTTTCAGGAGAGGGCTGGAGTGGGAGAAGCACCTGGTAGAACCTTGTACAGAATATACACTTGCAAGGGATGAAAGTCTGGCTAGAGGTATAAAGTACTCTTTCGATCTTTAGCCATGAGCAGTGACCCCGTCCAGGACAACACAGTGTGCACCCAAAATCTCCCATAATCCAACCCAACAAAAGCAGGGGCAGAAGCTATGTGTTCTCATCTCTCTCTGGAGAGAAAATTGCCAAAAGACAGCAGCTTTGCAGTCCCCTGAAAGGAAAGGTAAGACTTCAGCTGGGAGACTGCTTTCTGACATTCTGCTGTTTTCAGAGGTTTTTCTGGCTCTGGTGGGAGATGGTGGTGGGGTTTCACTAAGGCTGCACACCTGATGCAGCCATATTAAAGAAGGCCTGGTCCCCACTGGACAGCAGGTTGATTATGACACTTTTGAGCACAGAACTTCATTATACATATCAGATTAACTCCCTTCTCCAAGACTTCTCCAAGAAAGAACTTGGCTGAGCATCTGCTGCGTAGTCAGTGGTTTTAGATTAACACAAACAACAAAGTGAATTACTAATCCTGAAGACTAGGCATGGTACCAAGTGTTCTGTCACAATGGTAAGTGTCCAGCTGAAGGGCAAGGGCAGGAAGGGATTTTCAACTGTGCACAAAGTTTTTGAGTCTCTGAAATTCCTGTTGCTATTTTCCCTTTCCTGACAGCAGCACCCAGAGACACTGAGTGAAATTACTTTGCAGCCAGGCACTGGAAAGGCACACTGTGGAATGAATAAAGGGCAGGAAGGTGTGAAGCTACTTGCCCCTTCCCTCAGCAAGATGAAGGGATCCCAGCTCCCCTAGGCTTTTCCCAGCAGCCCATCCTCTGCCTCCCCATGCAAGAAATGTAGCTACACCATGATTTGGACTGAGATGCAATCAGACGATCTGGAAGCCCAAGCAAGTACTAGGTGAAAACATTTCACTGGCAGGTGTGAACTTAACCTGGTGCACACCACCTCACACAACCATGTTACCCATCAGGTCATCTAGATTCCTCCAAAGCACTGATTCTGCACAAACAATCTCTTCTCCCCAAGAGTGCTCAGAAGCTACTAGACTCTCAGCACTAGAGATGCAGGAGGACAAGACAATCTCTCCAGGTCATCATTTGGAGCTTATTTCCTGTCTTGCCCTGGAAACTTGCCTTGTGGGCCTCAGCAGCACTTGTAAGGGCTCAGGTATGTTGTGATGGCTGAGATGACAGAGATAGCAGGAATAGGGAGGGAGGGAGCCCAGCTGGCTGGCTGGATTTGTGTGTGTGGGCAGCAGGTTCACAACCAGCCATTCCTTTTATTTCTGGATTTGTGTGTCTGCTTGAAAAAAATTGTGCCAGCTCTGCTACACAAACAGGAACACAGAAAATTGGGATAGAAATGCCAAGATAACACAGAACCCCAAAACTTAGCCTTTCACCTTTCCTTGACATTTCAAAGTCCATCTCCCAGAAAATGCCTTTATTTAGCCTGAAATTAAATTTCAAGTCTTAATATCTCCACAGACTTTAACTATTTCTCTCCTCACAGCTGAGGCTGGCTTTCATCCCAGCACCCCTCTCTCAGATTAAACACTCCATTAAACTCAACCCCCTCTGCTGTACTCCTCCAGGACCATGGGATCATGATTAACAGAGTTTGCATTGCAATGTGCACAGAGATCAAAGGGTCACCAGCTCTGCTGTTCATGGCAAGTGGCAACCTCTTATCTAGAGACCAAACACCGCAACTTAGGAGACTTCTCTACCTCCCAAAGTCTGGAAACCTTGATTTATGGGCTGGACTTGCAGCTTCTAGGCAGCAAATTGTTGCCTATTATGAAAGGTGCTGGTCTGTTATGTATTTAGATCTGAGATGGGCACAGAACCATACTCCTGTTCAACTAAAATACTTTCATATTCACACCTAGACTGAGGAGAAGCAGCAAAGTCCTCATCAGCTGCTCAAGGATGGATATGATCAATATGTTTTTCTTGTCCTCTACAGTGACCTCTGCATGGGGCTTGTCTTCTGGCAGCTAAATCCTGTTTTGGGCAAAGGAGTGTTCAGATGTGGGAAACCCGGAGCCACACACACTGCAGCTTTCAACTGCTGAGACAAGGGATTGATGCCATATCAGTGGGCTGAGCACATCCAGAATGGCAGGTGTAATGTAAATAAACAGTCAGAGGGAAGGAGGTTGGCATTTCTCTCTGTGCTGCATCACTCATATGTAAATACTCAGAGCTTCCAGTATTAACTACAGCATACGCTGAAAAAAAACCCCAGGATGTACAGAGGACATCGCAGGAGTCCTTGCACTAGATTTTTTTTTCCCCCCCTTTTTAGCCTAGTTTTCTGAGGAAAAAGGCTTATCTGATCATGCTGTCTGTCTTTTAATCCCCTCTAATAACTTCTGAATCCATTGGCCAATTTCAACTACACTTGAAGCAAAAGTAGGTATTTCAGATTCACCCTACAGAAGTGGAGAGCTAAGTAAACCAAATCAGTGGCAGCTAGTGTTCACACTATGGTGTTGCTCCAAATCCTTATCCTTTCTGAGAGATGGCAATCAGCATGTCAATCGGTTTAGGGATGTAAACAATTCCTCAATAAACCATTTCACACCTTGCCACTTAGCCACACAAGAGGTCGGGAAGAGACTACTGACTAGGAAGGGCAGGCTAAAGATAAACCAGGCCTGCAGGAAACAAGGCTGAATTAGTTTTGATGCTGCCAAAGCAACAGAAGGTTCATTTCCCCTGGTTTAGGATAAATACCACAGAAAATCAGAATCAGTGTGGCTGTGCAAGGTTTAGTGTGGTGACTTCTTCTCTTAACCTTTTCCACCTTCAAAATTGTAAAGCCTAAAACTTAGCTCCTGAAGGAAGAGAAGGAAAACAACACTGATGACATGAATCAATTGCTTAAAGCAGCAGAATGGTGAGACCACAAAAGCCACTTACTCTGCTTCCTTGTGTTCAGGTCCCATTATGCTTCAGCTGTAGTAACTTCCTGCAAACTGTTGACCAGGACAGCATAATGGCAGTGGAGAACTCCCACAGGAGCCTGACAGTTGAGGTGAAACCCTGCTCTTTCGAGAGCAGCATAAGGCACACAAGGGCTGCAAAAGCAGCCTCTGGAGTTGCGTTTAGCTGTGTGTCCCTGGCTGCACCTACCACATCATGGATTTACACCTACAAACAGGACCTGGGTATCTCAACAAGAGATCTTGTGCACACATGCACGACAGGCTGCAAACAAGTTTGAAGCCAGGAGCAGAAATATGCTCCCAAACTAATGTGCTCTTGCTACAAATGGATGCAGACAAGCACGGGACTAACAGAACTTTTTCCCACATGGCAAGCTCAATGTGTGTGAATGCTTCCACCCAAAAAAAAAAAAAAAAAAATTCTCTAGCTCAGCTGCTATACATCATGAGAAAAGGCTGTGATGTGCCCAGCTCACTGGCAGACTGCCTGGCTACCAGCTGTGGTCCGATCTCTAACCCTGCTAAAAACAGAGGTCTGCCAGTGGACACAGTGCCACAAAGAGTGCAGAAAACATCACCCGCCTTCGGATGTGCCTGTGAAACTGCTACCATGGCCAACGAGATACACACAAGGCTGCGGGCAACACTTTAGGCAGATGAGCTGTCTTTGCTGCGGCTAGCAATGGGCTGGCATTCTGGAAGTCAGTAGGAGATCTCAACCAGGGGCTCTGCCTGGAGGACATGAAGTTCAAAGGCCTCCAGATTGGCCTGTGGCCAGATCTAGAGGAGTGTTTTAACTGGAGTGCCTGTTAGAGGCATTTCAGACATTCCCATAAAAATTCCATTTCCATCTAAGTCCTACACAGGCAGTCTTGCTCCACTCCTCTCCCAGTCAAGGAATGCAGCAATGACGTCCACAATGGGAAATCATCTTCCTGTTCAATAACCAAACTGCTTTCCAATCTGTCAAGCTCTGCTTCTGGAGGCAGCTCTCAGAGCAAAATCAGCACCCGAGTAGCAAACCAGAGTTGCTGGCTTTGAAAGCTGGAAGGTCAAGGTACAATTTAGGTGCCTGGATGGCCAAACCAGACTTGATTTTGTGAGCTGATCAAAGTGGATCTGAAAGGTCAGTGTTTGTGGTCTCTAGGCACTTTGTGATCTCCTCTGTCTCCTGTCCACACGAATACTTCCCTGGCAGCCTGCAGACAGTCTTGTGATATATTAACACACAAGACTGTGGTTTTCAAGTCCACATCTGCTGTACCCATCTCTGGGATTCATGATTTACATGTCCTGCAAGTCTTGTCTTGAAGGCAGCCTCAAGGCCACCATCAGAAGTCAACAAAGTACACACTTTTCCTCTCATAGGATAGTTAATCTAGTTACTCTTTCTCCATTACTGTCATCTCTGTGTTCCTTTATCCTGTGAACAATTCTGTTCAGGTCAAGATGATGAGAAAAATCTGGGTACCAAAGCCATATACATTTCCACCATGACAGCCAAAGACTTTTCCAGAAAGGGTAATTTACATGTCTCCCTGGCCATCCAGCTCCTGGAAGAGACAGGCACCTTGATGAAAGCCAGGTGATTTTACCTAAAATATGGTACATCAGTGTGGTGTCTAGCAGAGAGCTACCTTCAAGTGCTTTCAGCAAGAATAATGTGGGCTTTGTTCTTCCTCATCTTATCTTTTCTGGCATGTGTCCTCTGGCTCATTTGCAACCTGGAGCATTATATCTGGCTCCTTTGTGGAGCGTTGCACATACCTTTATAAAATGGGGTTCTCACCAAGTTCATTCAGGTCTCTGTCATGACAAGGCCATGTTATTGCAACACATTCAACTTGGGTCTACATTTTAAGACTGTTTTGCCAAGAATAGTGACCATTTGCCAAGAATAGCGATCACTAGTGTCAGTCTAAACAAACCAGATCCCTTGAGCACAGCACACATGGAATACACTCACATCTGACTGTGAATTCACTCTCAACTCTTGTCCAGCATGAAAATCCTTAAGAATTTTCAATAAACTTAAAGAAAGACCTGAGCGCCAGTTGTATCTGTGATTGAGCTAAGCTGTGTCTGTAGGGCAGATCCTATCTCTGGAACTCAGCCATGTGGAGAAATATATCTTTCCTCCATCCTGGTTGAGTTCAGAGTGAGATAAACAATGCCCTTCTCTCCATTTTCAGCTGAATACAGTTTTCTTCTTAGATTCATCTCTGAACTACCATTTTGGGATCTGAAGAGTCTTGTGCCCTTATGCCCTACCCAATCCTAGAATGGAGATTGGTCCCACCTTAACTACAGGAAAGTGAACCTCAGCTCCAAGGCAATAAGTACCTTTTAAGTTCTCCTAACAAAAGATTAGATAATGCTAGCACTTGAAGCTTGACTTAGTCTTAGGCTTAACCAACACCCAGTTCAGATGAGGCAGGACTCACAGTGTGACCTTTATGCAATTTCATGTTTTCACCATTTCCCCTGCTTGCTAAACTGCAGTGTATCTATCTGCACAGGCAGTAACTGGTGCCTAGCTCATGTGCCAATGTGAGCCACAGCTCCCTAAATTCACTGGTTTATTGCTAATGCAAGAAATAGCCTTGGGTGTGTAATATCTGTTGTGACAAGCTGGAAGAAGTCCATGCATCAGATGATGAAGTTGTTCTTCTTACTAGCAGGTACAATTGTCTTTTTTTGCTGAACTAGCAGCACACTTTCTTCTCCTTTTGCTCTTAACTTTTTTTCCCCTTTCTGGCTACTTTTAAAAAGTATTTTACAGATGCTGTACGCTCCTAGCTAAGCTCTCCAACACATTTTCAGCAGTTCTGTTGAGTCTGCATTTTCAGCATCTATAACAGGGCCAGGATCAGGGTTAGAGCCACTTATGTCAACCCACTTTGACTGTTCTGTTATTCCTCCAGCACAGTCTTGACATGTACGGCAAACTACTTGCACAGAAAAAGACATGCAGGCCTCAAGGAGAGGTCCATTTGGAGGACTGGAAGGCAGCAAGGATCTTGGCTGGAAATCTCAGCATCCCTGAAGAGAAAGGCTCTTTTTGTGCGTTTGATCACCTAAGCAGCGCATCTCAGCCGTGCAGCTTCAGCAAAGCACGTGATGAGAGCGCAGATACTCTAAGTTCATATGGCACCAATGCGCAGACAGAGGCACCTCCAGGCAACGTCTGAGGTCATACAAGGGCATTGCCATGCGAGTTCTCTTCTGTCTCTACACCTGATTAACTGTAAAAGGCATGCTCACAAAAAGGCTGAATCCAGTGCTGTCTCTTGGGATGGGAGGTGCTCCCTGCTTGGAAGGCAGCAAAAGCCAGGAGATGGGGAACGTTCTCCTCAGCAGGATCTAAGGCAGGAGTGGCAAGTTTATCAAGAGGAAAAAACAAAAATAACATCAGTGGTGGTGAAGACAGAAACTCTGGAGACCTAGGGATGGAAAGATCCTTTATCAGGCCTCTGTAAGGTGCATACTGGGGCTATCTGTGGAAGCCCGAAGAGGTGGTCCAATAACTTGTTTGCTAGTGCAGGATGCAAGCCCAACTCTCTGCTGTGTGATTTCTACAGAACTTTGGGTATGTAATTTGCCTTCAGCTCTACCTCTTGAGTAAAATGTGAGCAGTGCTCCCTGCAATGCAAGGATGCACCCTAAATAAACACAGGAAATGTTACTTTTCAGTGCTTTGGTGAGATTTTTTTTCCCCCCAGGTAATTAATTTAGGTAGCAGCTATCTGGTTTGCTCTTGAGAACTAGTTCTTTGATTTTCCAGCCCAGTTTGGCAGTGCTGTCACATGCCCAAGTACCTCATTCAGGCAACAAAAAAGTGCCCAAGGCAATCATCACTGAGTGCTTGATTCTCAAGTAGACAGAGGCTTTCCTGGAGAGATGTCTCTCTTCTCCAAAATTATGACTCTTTTTGCCTCGACTGCTGCAGTCTTTCCTTTGGAGAATATCTCAACCCAGTCCAAACTTTCCTTGAGGCTGGATAAACTGAGAGTAAATGCAGATCTTCCCAGCCCAACTGGATCAGTCTTGGAGAAGCTCCATCTGGCTCTCATTGCAGCCCCATACACAGCCTGTCCTATGACTTCATCCATTCTTCCCACTCAGAGAAACAAGTGAAGTGCCACAAACAGTAAAAGCCAGGAACAGCACTTGGACAACCAAAGCCCTGCCCTTAAAAATAATGACAAATAACATGCATGCATACCTCCTTTGATTTAAAGCTAAGCACTCATGGCTTGTGCTTACAGTACCCAAGACTAAAATCACTTTGTCATCAAAAACATTTACCTCCATAACACTTTTTTTTTTTTTTTCCCCCCACTTCCAATATGGAATTGCAGATTTGGTAACAAAGGTTTTAAAACACAGACAAGGTACCTATGGGATATTCAGACAAGAAGGTCACCATTATCAAAAGATTCTCTCAATTTATTTAGGTATCTCAAGAAGGAACTGGCCTCATGATCAAGAAGTTATTGCCTGGATCAGCATTTTAAACACAGCAGAGGGGGGCAAAAAAAGTTAGAAAACTCTACCAAATGTAAAATGCTGCCAATAAACCATAAAAAGCACAATAAACAGTGCACGTTCACTTTACAAGCTGCAGAATAGGAAAGAAGGTTGAAATTAGCAGTATTAAAACACAGAGAATAAAATGTATGTTACTGAATACATGTCTAGAGAGCTACAGATAGTGCTAAGACCAGTTATTTTGTCCAAGAGAACCATTGTAAGACAGTGGTGATCTTGGTGATGGGTCAGGATGAATGAGAGCTCTTTCCTCCACCAGCACTCCTCGCATTATCCTCCATTTTCCTCTACCTCATCCTTCTGCTCCCTCTTGGAGGCTCAACGTGCTGGAGGAAGAAGATGGGATGGAGTAGAGCAGCTATGGCTGCAAGACTCTTGGGTTCAGCAATGTAGAGAAAAGCAGGTTCAAGAAATCATCTTTTGTTCACCTCTCACTTGGTTGCTGTCAGGTTTCCCCATTAGCAGCAGGGGGATGACTCACTGCTCACCCAACCCCCTATTCACCAGTGTCTGGACTGATGTGCTCTGCACACACACACTGAGTCCACAGCAGAGTAAAAGAGAAACCCTTGGCCTAGCACAGTGATGGGGACTACAGAGACGTCCTTGCCCCCACCTGTTATTGGCATCCCCTGGTACTCTTCAAAATCCAAACCAAAGCATAAGGTAGGACAGGCTGTTGGCCTAATTCCCCAATCCTCCCAGTCCACAGTGGTGCAAAAACCAGCTCTCCCAGTGCTGGGGATGGTGCCATGCTGAGCACACCTAGGTCATGCAGTACAGAGTCCCATTAAAGATCCCTGGACAAGCTCCAAATGAGTAAAAGCATCCAGAGCACATAATACAGCAGCACACAACGATAGTAGGTCAGGTCCTAGAAGCAATAAAACCACATTAGCAGCATGCAGAACTATGCTAAATAGCCTCTCTGGTTGTGCCCTGAAAAAAAAATAGCCTCTTCTGGTAGCTTTTTGCTGCAGCCATTTACATGAGTGCCTGCAGGGTTTTTTAGGTGCACAGCAAAAGCTCTTGGGGCATGAACTGCCCCTTGGGCACAGCAGGGTGGTGATGGATGATATGGATCCTGGGCAGCTCATGCAATCAGCCATGGTGAGATGCTGCTCCAGCAGCAGAGCTTCTCCCCACTTGGTGTGTGACTACCTGCAAGGTGCATGGGGCAAGAGGCTTCAGAGTGTTGGAAGAACTGACATTTCCTTGAGGTTAAGGAAACTGACCAAGAGTGCAGCTGAACACCTTGTGGCAGGGACCAGGTACCTTTCTTATGTGCCTGAAGAGTAATAATAAATAATAATGGAAAACTTAGCTTGGTGGGAAAGTTGTGCTTCACTGGCATTACTGGGGAAGTGCAACACTTCTAGTTTTGAGAATTTCTAATTTTTAAGCTTGGCTTCAAGGGTCTACTTCTTCAGTTCAGAAGCAGCCAGACCCCTGAATCAGCACGGCCAAGTTTACCATTATTGTTAATATTAATTACTACTCTTAGGGTACATTAAAAAGGTACACAGTCCCCGCCACAAGGTGATTACAAAGAGCCCAAATTCTTTACACAGAACCCATGCTTCCTTCAAGAGACAGCATCCCACAGCTGACACTAGGGTGAAAAGGAACCCAGTGGAGCTGGCATTTTTGTTGCACATTTTCCCAGCAAATAGCTGATTAAAGTTTGCATTCCAAGTACAGCTATGCTGTAGGCTTGTGAAAAAGAAAAATCTTCTAATTTCAAAGTCATTTTCCTCCCCTGCATCTAGGACAATCAGCAGCACGACACAGAGAATAATAATAAATAAATAGGCATCAACCAGAGTTCATGTTCAGTTGAAGCCAGGAGGCCTTGAGTCTCTCACTAAGGGACCCTTATATCAGTCGGTTTGAAAGACTGAATTCTGACACCTACCTGGCTTGTAGGGATTAGACCACAATTTGGGAAGTTATCCTTCATAACCCTTGGTGTTCAGCTCATTGAACCACTGCCAGAGCTCACCTCTCAGCCTGGGCTTTCTCATATAGCAGAGGGCTTCTCCTGAAGTCCTGAGCTTCTGAACCCAGCAAGAACATGCTGAGGCCACCAATTGTCCCAGCAATATAATTTCATTGCAGTCTCCATCGTAAGATGAAGGCAGAGAGGAGGATTTTACTGCTATCTGTGGAAAGACAGTGGCCGTAGGATGATAAGTCTGGTTTGGACCATGGTATCATCTTCCTTATCCCCAGTTGTATGTGAGCTCTTTGCAGAAACAGAAGAAGGTGGCATGATATTGCAACCGCATTTCATGGGGGGAAAAGAGCATATTTGCAGATGCCATCGTGCAGTATGACATGAGAATACACACCAGACTTTGCCATATTAACAGTTGGGGGTTTGTAGCCCTCCGTACCCTGCCTTTTATTAAAATGGATGAATCAAGGTTTGGTGATGTGAATCAAATCTGGTTTTATAAGGCTTTCTGCAGAGAAAGGATTTCCCCCTTAATGAGATGTTAAGGATTTTTCTCTTTCCTAGTTTCCCAGCTCTCTCCAAGTCCCTGTTGCACCATCCTTCAAATCCCATATTGGTCATGTAGTTCAGAGACTGGACAGTCACTCCCCCTGGACAATGAAGGGCTCAAAAGTTTCTGTTTCCTATTCTACATCAACACAAAATCTCTTGCATGGTGCAAAGAAATATTGCACGTGCACCACAGTGAAGAAAATCAAACAAAAAAAACCCAAACCAAACAAACAAACCAAAAAAAATTCCATACCTCTCCCCCCCCAAACAAAACAAAACAAAAAACCAAACAACACCAAAACCAAAATAATGTCAAGAATAATACACATAGCTCAAGTGCTGCTGATAGAGTAGAAAGACACAGTGAGACAATTGTAGTTACAAACACTTCTGGCCTCTTTAAGGACAAGAAGGAACTTTTCAAGCACACAAGGAACAAAATGTATCCTGTAAGTACTGTCAGATGCAACACCACAGAACCAGCAGCAATGTTCAATACACATTTCTGTTCTGTACTTAGGAAAAATCCATGCACTGGAGTAATAATATGATGAGAATGACATTCTTTCCAGCTGAGGAGTGATAAAGAAGTACAATATGCACCAGCTACTCTAGCTAGATGTTCCAAGCAGGCAAGTCAGGAAAATTGCACCCAAGAGCTATCACAAAGTTGGCCAAGATGTACTCTGAATATCAGTATTGCTTTCCTAGGTACTGGGACCACTATTGCAAAGCACCAGAAGCAAACCATGGTTGTGGCAGTTATTTTCTGTGGATAAAACAGAAAGAACTGACTGTTGGCCTCTCTGCTTTCTGGGCAAAAGAGCAGAATAGCTGATGCAGGGCTTGGTGAATCAGGGCTCAGAGGACAGTAATAGGATTTGATGGGAACATTACCCCTGTAGAACATTTCAGTTCTGATGTCCAAAATGCAATGATAAATTCAAAAGGTTTAGGAAAGTATCACTAAAGACAATTGTGGGTTGGTAAACAGGCTGATAGTAAATGCTGCAGAGAGCTCAATCATATGGAAGAGAAAGTAAAGGGATGAATTAATGATGATACCAGCACTGTTGGATAAACACAGCTATAACAACACTACTGCTCTACATATCACAGAGTACTTTGCAGTCTATCAGACTAAGACAGAAGAAATCCAGTGGCCAAGAACTGGTGCAAAAGAAATATAAATTAAGTTGCAAAGTAAACACCTGTAAGAAAATAGTTTAACCATGGTTTCATCAAAGACTGAAGGGTGGAAAAAAATCCATCCCCCTCAATTCCTGTTTTCTAGACAGTATATGCTGTTGCTCAAACAATATTGATTATGAGGAGCACTCTGCTATTCTGGAGACAGAAGACATGATCACAGTTTTACTTTATGGTTTTATAATCTCCAAATTATTTGGCTGAGTACAAGTTTCATAGCTTTCGTGTGTGTGGGTTACTGTGGGTTGTTTTTTTTCCTATCCCACTACCAAATGAACAGAAAGGCAGAAGCCAAAATCCCATACTTGGGCTTCAAAACACTGTACGACACAGTGCATATGGGGCTCCATTATAAAATCTGATGGGAAGGACAAGAAAGCTATCCAGGTAAGAACAACCAGATGCAGTTCTGAAAATTAAGCATTACTACAAATCCAGACAGGCTTAGGGTCTCTCACTGCAGAAAGGTGGCTCAGATCTCTGCTCCATTTCTGCTCCAGCACGGCTGTGATCCAGACAGGCAAGCGTTGCCCCACGACACCACCTAATTGGCACCCAGCCTTCCAGGGAGTGGGAGATATCAGCCTAAAAATAGGCTGTCCTCTGTTTTGGCTCTCCCCTCCCTCCATCCCCCTGCAAAGGCACAAGGCTGGCGGTTCAGGGAAAAAACCTCCAGAAAAGCAGCAGCCTCAGCAAAAGGAGCTGGGCAGTGCTTTTGGAGACGGAGGAGCAAGACACGGTGCTGTTGGGGTGGCACTGAGTATCACACAGGGGTCCCTGCCTGACCTCCTGCTTTTGAGACAGATGAATTTCTACCACCTTTAGAATGGGAGCTCCAACCAGAGCCCCCAGTGGCCCTGCTGGAGGTGCAGGGACAGAGTGGAGATACCCAGTCCGTCTGTGTCCTGCAGGATGCTGTCCTCAGCCGACCCCCAGCCAAAGCAAAGCAGCTGAGCTTGGCTCTCCTGGAAGATCCTGCAGCAGCTCTCCTGTTGTTCCCCACTCAGAAACTCTCTCCAGTCATCCCGTTATCCTGCAGAGGCCTTTGCTTCAACAGTCTGCAATTTCTGGTTCAAGGAACCAGCATTTACAGGCAGCAAAGCCTTACAGGGCATTTTTTACTAGAAATTTCATTGGCATTGAAGTTCTCATAGGACTTTGATGAACACTTGAACTTTAGTCTGACATTTAAGTGTCTAAAACTCTGTATGAAGCCCAAATTAAGAGATCTTACACTCTGTTATTGATGCTTTCTCTCATATGGAGCTCTACAAAGCTACTGAATATCAGTAACACTTCAGAAAGCGTTGGTCTGCTTTTAACTGGATACAACAATCAAAATCAATTAGAGACTGATCTCAATTTTGCTTTTTGTAAAATTTATTTTTAGTGTGCAGTTCAGTAACCAAAGGGAAGAAATGGATTTGCTGAAATTAACTTGCTTTGGCACAAAACTATTGCCTAGATGATGTTTTGCAAAGTTTCCCAAGCTGGTAAAGGCAACTGTGTAATAAATGCCACTTACTGAATTCTGCAGAGTGCTCTAGCAGCAAGACTAATGGGTAGCCTAATACACTGTGTCGTTGTTACAAGCAATAATCTCCCATGCTAATCACAACTTGCACATTCATGAACATTATAGGAACTCCCTGAACAAAATCCTTTGCTAGGGACCCATTCACACATATGCAAAGCTAGCTACGAGTGTAGGACTGCCTTTCAGCTGGCATCAAGAAGAACATATCCAACATATTTTACATCCCACAAACCTAAGCGACCAAGGTGCTGCTTTTTTTGAGTCCTGCTTTGGGCCATGTGCTTCTGCAAGGCACTGTGTGTGTGTGTGTGTGTGTGTGTGTGTGTGTGTTCAGCTGCCACGATTTAAAACCGGCACGAACTGATGGTGCTCTGCATTCAAGGTGAGATCTTGGTCCGCCGAAGTGAGAGGAGAAAATGCTTGCTCCTGCTAGAGCATTCCTCCATGTCACTGCTCAGTTTGTTTCCTGCCTGAGTGGGACTTCAGGTTAACACTGTGGAGAGATGACTTGACAGACTCACAAAAATAAAAGCAGTGTTACTCCTCGGCCACCCTCAGGGTCTATCTCACCGTAAAATCAGTACAGCTGGTGCAATCCCCACCTTGGAAAAGAAACCTAGCAACCACTGGGCTGCTGAGGCTGGTTGTTGGTGGCTGCACGGCTACATAATGCTGCTTGACAGCACTCCCTGCTTTACAAAACTGCTGGAAAATGAAGGTGCCCCCATGGGATGGAGAACCCCCTTGAAAGGGCTCACACACATAAGGAAATACTCTCTGCATTTTGAGGCACAAGGGCAGCTGGAGCTGACAGAGCAACACCGACAGTCATAGAAACATAGAAACACAGACTCATTTCCGTTGGAAAAGACCTTTAAACTATCCAAGTCCAACCATTATGTGGTCTGGTGCTAAGCCATGCCCCTCAACACCTCATCTCTGCATCTTTTAAACACCTCCAGGGATGGGGATTCAACCACCTCCCTGGGGAGCTTATTCTAGCGTTTGAGAACCCTTTCAGTGAAGAAGTTCCTTCTAATATCCAACCTAAAGCTTGACTGGGGCAAATTGAGGCCATTTCCTCTTGTCCTATCACTTGATAATAGGGAGAAGAGACCAACATCCACCTCACTAGAGCCTTCTTACAGGTAGTCCATCCAAAGTTTGTTTTAAAACAAACATGCAACTGTCAAAATAATGTCTTTGACAGAGACACAGCTTCTTAGTTAGGCCACCTAATGCTCTTGATTGCCATTAATATATACCATTTCCAATGCTGAATATGCACACCTGTTTTCTCTGGCCTCTTGTGACCTTTTAAACTCCAAAATAGTGATGCCTGCAATTCCCTACTGCTTCTTTACTCCAAGAGGCAGCTTGGCCAAGAAGGAGACGACAGAGAACAAGGCACAGCTCATTGCATGCCTCTGCAATGGATCTGTCTGTGACAACTTTGTGATGACTCCCAGCCTTATGCTGTTGTGATTTATCACTTGGAGTCAGAGGATGTTTCTGTTCATCAAGAAAAATGTGGCTAGCACATAGGCATGTTCCACCCTAGCAAGATGTTTAAGGAAGATACTTACATGCCAATGACTAGCTTTGAAAGTGTATCTGGCCATAAACACCTTATGCAACACACAGTGGGGGGGAAAAAAACGCTGCAGAGGCTGAGTTTGATTTATCAAGGAAGGCAAAAGCTGCTGCAGATCAGGGCGAGGTGGGGGAGGGTGTGGGGGGCCAAGGTGGCACTCAGCCACCTCCATGCTCCTTTGATCCTGAGGCCATGCTGGCCACAGGCCAGTCCCTGCTGTGGGCTGTGTTAATCTGCACTGGCTGCGGGTACCTCCCAGGAGGCTCAGTGGCAGCTGGGGATTATTTGGGTCAGGGCCACCCTCCATTTTCTCTTCTTCGTACCACTTGAAGGGATGGTCAGGGCAAAGACTGGGGCAGAAATAGCCACAGCCTGGCTGCAAGAGTCCACACTGTAAGGGGTTATCCTCAGCGTATCCCCTGCCACCTCTCATCCCAGTTTGTATTGGGTTCTTGCGAGAGATGTCTCATCTTCAGGCATCCACAGAACAAGAGGACACAGTCTCAAACTGCACCAAGGAATAAGTTCTTCACAGAAAGAGTGATTGCCCATTGGAATGGGCTGCCCAGGGAGGTGCTGGAGTCACCATCTCTAGAGGTGTTTAAAAGGAGGCTGGATGAAGCACTTAGTGCCATGGTTTAGTTTAGAAGGGTTAGGTGATAAATTAGACTCGATCTGAGAGGTCTTTTCCAACCTGGTTAATTCTGTGATCTGTCATCACATATATGACGGCAAAATGGGGGGTATCCAACTGGAGGAGCTGGAAAATACATTTTTTTATATCTCTGCTTCACTCCATATTTGTTTATACATATATATACATATATATATATATTCATAACTGTCTATGTATATGTATGGTTATTAATCCATATCTGATGAATATAAGTACGCCAATATGGAAAAATAACACACACACCCTTATATGCTCCATTATAACAGTGCATGGGGCAAAAGGTACAAAAGACACTTCATCTGTCTCAATAATTAATGAAAAATAAAGCCAGAACACCTGAAAAATATATTCAGACAGGAATGTTTCAAAGATCCAAGAAGTCAAAAGGAGCTTTACATTTGGCTTCACCAGGCTCTGGATCAGAACCTTAAAATAATTTTGGAAATGTTCCAGAAAACTCATTTTAGCTACATTTAAGCTCCATGCTTTGGAGCTATTCAATAATTTTCACTGTTAGTGTTAAACTGTCCAGGGGACTTTTATGCTCATAAACAAACCCTCCATCTCCCTTATGTTGCTTTTACATTGACACTGCATCAGTGATTTCAATAAACAGTCTCCTGATCCACCCTGATGTGAGACAGTAAGCAAAATTAGGCACCAGAGATGTGTCTAAAAGCCTTGGTATCAGGTTCTGAGCATCACTTTAGCTAATTAATAAAAGAAAACCACAGCCCAGAATCTTTCAGTGTTTTCAGATTGTAAATTCATATTCAGCCACTTGTTCTGTTCCCAGGAGTCTGGAATCACTACATATTTTGTTTTATTTCTTTTTTTTAAATTATTGTTGTTATTATTATTACTTTGGGAGTCTATTTTGCCATTCTGCATATTTCTTTAAAACAGGCAACGTGTAATCCAGCGCAGTGTTTCTAAACTCTTTCTGGCCTGCCATGAGAAGCGACTAAAAAAGCAGAGAGCTTTGCTGGGTCCCGAATATTGAGCTCGCGACACACAGCGCAAGAACTTGCCAGCCCAGTTTCACAACACAGCAAAAACCTGAGGGAAACTGGAGGAATCTTTTAACAAGAAGTACAAATTTTCACAGATCTAACATGACATGGGGTGCAGTGCTGCACTGACAGCTATAGAGCAACTTCCCAGGCAACTAGAAGGACATCTGTACGCCCTGCAGATGCTCACTCAGATGCTGCGTGGTCATGGCAGCACTTTCAGGAGTTGTCTTCAGTCAGTTTCATAGAAAAGCACATTTAATTGATCACAAGCAAACCTTCCTCTAAGAGCAAAGGAATCCAAGAACTCAAAGACTTTCCTATGAAAGTTGCTGTTGCAGTTTCCACCTGGGGTAGTTTCTAACCTGTGAACGACTCAGAACCATGCAAAACTACCTCAGCCCAGCAGGAAGAGAAGCACAAGGGACCCGTTCTTAAGTACTGAACTACTTCTTCAGCTAAAGTCCTACTGAAGGACTTTAAGAAAGGACTTCAAGAAAGGATGAGACAAAGGCGAAAAGCACAGAGAGGATTTAATCTGCCTCTTTTTTCCTGTATTTGTATGATTCTTTTTTTTCTTTTATCTATGATGCACTGGTTCATAACAACTATTTACTTTTCTCTCTTTATCTAACAGCTGTCTGTAGAGAAAGATGGAAAAATAAACTAAACATGTTAAAAAGGAGACAAACTATTCATATGCAATGCATAATTGCATGCTATATTTAAGTCTTTGTACATTATCTTTCCAATTATATTTAGTTTCAACAGAAGGGGGAAAAAAATCTCTCTTACCTTCTAAAATTAGCAACAGAATTTGTATATTGTTTTCAAATACAACTGCTCTTCCCCAGAAACTTTTTCCCAGGGAACAATTAATGGCTGGAGACAGGGAATCTGACTACATCAGATGTATTTTGACATTGGCCCACTAACTGTCACCTACAGCCAAAAACTGGGGAAGTCCTCAGGGAAAGGGCTGTGTAAATCTGGATTAGCTCTGCTGAAGACAAATGAATCGATCTGGATTTAAGCCGGCAGAGCCAAGAGGAGGATTCATCCCTCTGGTTGATGGGCACAGGGAAGAAAAGAGCTACGAGGAGTTGAGAAAACCAGGGTAACTCTGCCATGCGCCGCCAACTCTGAAAGGGTTAGTTCCTAAGAGACACCCAGCACACGCCGGGGGCAGCCCCTGCGCTCCCATGAATGAGAATTACACGCACGCATCGAGGGAGATTAGACCTCTCGACGTGAAACGCTGTTGAAACGAGATAAAGGGAGGGGAGGGGGGAAAAAAAAATATCTTAAGATACTTGCAGTGCTTTCCAGACCCTCTTGGTGCAGACACCTCCGGCAATGCCTCCGGCCCCTCCAGCAGCACGGGAGCCGTGCACAGTTCGATGTGGGAGGCTGGAAATCGGGCTGGGGAGGCAGCGGAGACGATGTGCTCGGCCCCGGGGAGGGAAAGGGGGCGGCTGCGTCACGTCGTGCCGCTGGCTGGACTAATATGGGGAGCAGCCGTGGCCAGAAATCCTGGTCCGGAAGGAAAGGACAACCCCTGTAACACGAGAGCTGGCGCGGGTGCCTGAAGCGGGGAGCAGACACACAACCACCCAGGGCTTTGGAGGGTTTAGGACTTCCCCACGCCAAGAGGACGGCACCATCAGCTGCATCTGACATGGCAGGGAGAGGAAGAGGCTTTGGTGCAGGGGGGTCCCTACCCCGCAGCACCCAGCTCTATTAAATGCAGCATAATTACTCTGTTATAATCAGGCAGGTATTTTAAAGAGGCTTTAGTGTGATTTTATAATTGTGCATTATGTAACAGCTACTAATGTGTCAGGCCTCAGACAACACTAAATGCCTGCCTACAGGTCAGGCTGTAATACTTTCGTGGTGTGGTTTCAGAGCTGTTCAGTCTGGATTTAAACCCTCTCCTTATTTTGCCCTCTCTTTCCACCCTCATTCCCTTCCAGAGGCTTTGGCTGCACTTCTAGAGTTACTCCCACCAGTGAAAGCTTCCCTCTAACATTTCTCTCCATAGCCCCATGCCAGCTTTTGGTGGCAATATCATAGGGAAAAATGCAAACTTGATCACAGAGCTGCTCATCTTCACAACCTTTACTGTATAGTGAGGGGAGGGGTTTGTTTATTTCATAATCACTTTTTTTTTTAAAGTTCATGTTTTTCAGGATTTCCCAGGAGCAGTGTCTGCCCTTGTACAACATGACAGCTCCTTGGGGGACTGAAAAGGGCTGGCAGCAGGGCAGAAAATCTGAGCAGATTCCTGCAGGGGTGAATTTTTGCTCGCTGAAAATACCAGAAATGAGGCCTCTGTACTGTCCTGTTTTGGTTACCCAGGACCAAGAAGGCATCTGGTTCCATACAACCAGAGCTGTGATGCACGCAAAGCTTGTCTGACCTGGCGTGCTGCAAGCCAGCTGGAGGAACAAGGATGGATCAGCCACCAAGACACTAACAGAGTAGTCCCTTTGTTTGGGTAAAGTGACTATCTCATTATAAGAAAGGATCATCCAAAAATCACTTTATAAACAAAACCATCTGAGAATGGATTTTATCTAAAAATTTAGTATCTATCTCCAGCTAATGAGTCTTGAAGGAATCTATCCATGGGTAAGTTTTTTCCATAACTTCTTATACATAACAGTTTTTCCATAACCTCTTACACAGATACTTCAGTTTTCTCTAAAGCCTTCAGAAACAGCATAAAAAGTTCCACAACTCCCTGCCCATCCCTTCTGAGACCCCTTCAAAACCTCAAAATCTGGCTGATTGCTCAAAATCAGCCTGAAAATGCCATGAACACTGATTGAGACTCCTTGCTTGTAACACAGACACCTTACTCACGCCTATGGTCTGCAGTCTGTTACCTTACTTCTACACGCTTAAACATGAACCTGACACCAGTAAGACCTTTTTAATAACCCAGACTAATACTGGAGTTGGGTTCTGATTGGTAAAGCACAACATTTAGCTGTCTTTCACGTGGCAACTTGGGTATAGAGCAGCTTTAATACCTTAGGAACCCATCAAGCTTTAAAAAGAATCTACAACCTGATGGTAGGCACTTAGCATCACAGTAGAAAGCCTCTTTGGCAGGAGTTTAGTGAGCCAGGAAAGTTCAATTCCAGCTGAAATGTGAAATAAATATTCTAGTAAATAATGGACTTTTTTTTTCCCCAAGGTAGAAGAGAAATCTCATTTTAAAAATAAATTTTAAAAGGCAAAGGGAAAACTCAGAGTTTTAATAGTTTGGGGTTTTTTTTTCCTGCATATTTTGGTACAGCGTTATTATTTAATGTGTGATATCTATACATTTTAAAAGCTCTTGCAATGTTATGATAAAAATAATTTTATCATGCAGAATTGTGATTGCAAAATACTTTGTTAATGACAAAGAGCAAGGAGGCATATTTTTGTCCTGAAAGATAAAGGATCTTTTGACATCGATCAGACTTTTTGCACAGAAAAGATTCACAAGGTGACCTCCCTCTCAGGAGGCTAAACTGCACCACCTCAAAGGTGGGCGTGTTTGAAGAGGGGGAAATTTTGTTGGTTTTATGCCAGCTTCCCTGAGAGTGTGCCTGTGTGAACTGGGACTGATAAGAAACCTAAAAAGGAGGGGTGCAAAGAGTGATCATAACAGTTGGTACTACATGCAGCTAACAAAACTAAGTGTGTCCACAGTGTCCTCAGCCTGCCTAGGGTCTGGGATGGGTGATAACTTGAGTCAGTGTTCCCTTGTTCTTCTCCCAGACTGAAACCTGGGATCTCACTCACTTCGACTAGGCAGCCCAGAGCTGGTCTAGCATCCTAGAATTAGTGGAGAATAAGAAAGAATTATTATTCTAAGGGAAAGAAGCTCCTTTTTTCTGGGTGGCCTCATCACCTGCCGCTAAACTGAAAGGAAGTCGCTGCCTGCATAATGGAGCAAAAGGATCCTCCACAACAAACTTTCTAAACTACCTGGATCTCTTCGGTGACACAAAAACCACAAGAAGGAGAGAAGGGTTAGGGACATTCCACTTCTGGAAAAGTTTTCTTTTCCCCATTATTAGTAACTCTAATTACTTTGAAAGAAGAGCAATGAGATAAATCCTGCAGAGCCAGAGATGTGACCTGATTTCCTTCCTGATTTAGAAACTGTCACTTTGCAAGAGAAACCCAAAGAGACAGAGCCAGGTCAAAGTGGGCCCATCAGTTTGGTTCATAGAGTAAATAATAAACCAAGATCAACAGAAATATAACCAGAGTTTTTTGGTAGTTTTTCACAGACAATACTATTTAGAAGATTCAAAAAACACTTGCCTATTTGAACTCTTTGCAGTCACACACAACACCACAAAAGCAATATTCACTATAAGCAAACCCAACTGACTTTGTTTTCCTACAGGTTAGACAGTCCAAGTGAAAAGCAGTGACAGAATTTCCAATATAAATTGCCTCATACTATGATTAAAGCCCTACCTCAAGGCAGCAGGTAAACACAAAGCAGAAAAGTCAACCATACACTTTAGAGTGATGCTGCTTCTGTGATACCTGGGTTTTATTCAATGGAACTGAGAAATTACTTGTTGTCACTTTTTAACTATCAGAACTATAATTTCCCAATGTAATTCTTAAGGACAATTGAAGACAACTCACAAGGCAGTAATTTTCAGGAAGAACTGAGCATCTACCCTTGGAAAACAACAGGTCTCTTCCATGGCTTTCAAATTGAGCCTCCAAAAAATAAGGTATCTAAGGTGATAACAGATAATAACCTGTTCCTTCTGAAAAGCATGACCAGCATTTGTGAACAAGTGCCAGCATACTTGAATACTTTCATATGCAACGCAAAATGTTCTTTACTCACACACAGAGCATTCCTTCAAGATACTAAACACAAAATAGTAATGAGAGAAGAGAGAAGGAAGGGGAAGAGAGAGAGGGAAGGGGAAAAGAGAGTGAGAAGGGGGAAAGAGAGAAGGGGAAGAGAGAGACAGAAGGAGAAGAGAGAGAAGGGGAAGAGAGAGAGAGAGAAGGGAAAGACAGAGAGAAGGGAAAGAGACAGAGAAAAGGGGAAGAGAGAGAGAGAAGGGGAAGAATGAGGAAGAAAAAGGGAAGAGAGAGAGAAGGGGAAGAAAGAGGGAGAGAAGAGGAAATCTCACAAATAGGATCTTTAAAATTGATAAACCTTCCATGCCCATCAGGATGTCATTTCCTATCAGTACATTTTAAAATATAGTTCTTAGAACATATTTAACAGAACACAGCAACTACTCAACCTTTTTCTGTAGGCTGCAAAAGTCCTGGGAGGTGCTAGCTGGTGCCACAGGTTTTAGTCAATGATAATAAGAACCAAAGCTAGTTTCTGATTCAAGTCAGGAATAAAATGCTTTCTCCTCCATGCAGCTTTAAAGTCTGTACCCATGAGCTGCCATTCAGAGTCAGGAAGTCTACACACACCCTTCATGGTCAAAGTATTTAGGCTACATACCCAGTGATGCAACTGAATACCTTCATGAGCTCTGACGAATGATTGAGGGCATGAAACAATATCAGTTCTCTACCACACTACATAGAGGTTTTGCATGCTTTAAATCTGCAGGACTCCCAGCATAAACTACTTCTCCATGCTGACACAGACATTACAATCTGACCCTTAGTGTTTGTAACACCCTCTGAGAGTCTCACACAGAAGTACAGAGCTGCACTATGAACTGATTCAGGGCGAGAGCCAAGAACTGACAAAAACTATGTTACAACATCAAACTTCAATCACATATAACAGAAGTAACATATTAATCTATGATTATTTCTGGGAATACTGTGATCTGCCTTGTACTGAAGGTTACATAAACTCCACTACTTAAGGCTGAGACCTTTTGGCACATTAATCTAAAAATATCCTAATTTGTGGTATGGAATTCCATTGCTTAGATGTCGAGACACTTGATTATTATTTTTTTCCTAAGGACCCTCTATTTCTGAAGCGATCTGTCAACAGTGTTTGCCATTTGAAAAGGCTACCCCAGAAAAAAAGATATTACCAAAATCAATAAATATCACTCTCATCCCATTTGAATCGTTTCCATCCTGTCCTGATGAGCAGGAGTTCCCCTCAACTTTTTAGGAACCAGATGTCTCATCAGAGGCAGAATATTCAAACAACCAGAGCCACACTCTCAAAACCAACACTTTCTTTGTCCATTAGGATAAGGGGGGTTTCACTCCTCGCTGCTTCACAGCTCTGACCTTTCCAATTCTCTGCCACCAAAAGCTTATAGGATCTGCCGGATCCATCTGCGGCTCCACCTGGCCTGCTTTCCCACGCCAAAAGGACGGATCAAATATACGTGTCTGAAAACACATCCCTGCTTTCTCTTCATACCACCCCGGGGCGGGGGGGAAGTCCTCCACCAGTTTCAGGCAGGAGAAGGCTCCAAGACCACTTCTACAAAGCCCTGAAATCCTGGGAAATAGCAGCAAAATGAACTTCAGCACCTTGGACAGGACACAGAGACAGAAAATCGCCGAAATCGGCTCATGGCCCCGAAAATGCAGCGCCTGGACGTGACCCTCCAGGACACATCTGCGGGCCTGTTTATTTTTAGTATTGACAAATCCTCTTTGAATCGCCGCGTTTATTCCACCATCCGCCCTGCGTTTTGGGAAGAGCCTCTCTCGCAACCCAGCAGTGGGAGAAATTGGGGCCACCAGCTCTGGATCCAACTCCTGTCTGCGGGATCAGGGGCTGCCCCAGCTGCAACTGGAGAGGCTCGGCTCAAGCACTCACAAAGCTCAGCTCATCCCTTCCAGGCAAAACAAGACCTGTTGCCATACATGTGCATTACTCGCGTGTTGTTTTCCACTTTCTAGAAGCTCATCACCACCTCCTCACCCAAATCTCCAGGAAAAAAAAACAAACCAACAATAAAACTAAAAACGTTTGACTTATTCCTATTGCCACCACACTTTCAGCTGCCTAAGTTTTGCTTCAATTCAGCTTCCGTTCTCTCTTGCAGTGCACTCAGTATGTCAGTGCTCCCCTCAGGGCTGTCTCAATAAAATCATGCTCACCTTGCTGGAGCACAGCACGGCACAGCTCTTCCTGTTTCCCTTTATTTGCATAAGCCAAACCAAGTTTTTAATATCTGCCAGTAAAAAAAAAAAAAAAACTCCTAATGTTTAAGCAGAGGCATTCTACAAACAGCTTTGAGGTGAGTGGTGCTGTTAAGATAGGTACTTCCAATCTGTCAGTTCTTACAAGTAACACCAGGAACACTGTCATGATAGAGGAG
The DNA here is from genome assembly GCA_013396835.1 of Psilopogon haemacephalus. Classification (NCBI taxonomy): domain Eukaryota; kingdom Metazoa; phylum Chordata; class Aves; order Piciformes; family Megalaimidae; genus Psilopogon; species Psilopogon haemacephalus. Next base: position 2,466,558 of record VWZI01005509.1, read on the forward strand.
AATGATACATTTCCCCTGCCATTGCAGAAATACCTGTTCCAGCTCATTTCTTTCCTTCAAAACATGCCTCCAAACTTCCACTCCAATACTTCTGACACCAAATGGCATTAACCAAATGATTTGTAGAGTATTTTCTGTATCGTTAATTCTTTCCGGCACTTCTGAGTGCAGAAGTGAAATGGAAACTGGACCAGCTCCTTGCCAGAGTTATCCTTTGACGGCAAAATCTATCTCTATGTTTATATATCTCTAGATATCCTCCGCAAGCTTTGCCGATCCAACTTCTTTCTCCTCCAGCCCCGGCAGCCTCTCCGCCACCCTGCCCGGACGGGACGGACGCGGTGCTAGTGCCACCGCTCCTCCTGCCTCCAGGGGAAAGTTTAGGGAAGAGAAAATCCCGGCACTATCCATTCCTCGCTGGGAGCCGGAAAATCTCTTTAATGATTATTTTTTAATTTTCCCTTTTTCCAAATTTTATTATTATTATTTTATGAAGCAACAAACGAAACAACAACAATTTTTTTTTTTTTTAAATCACCAACCGGTTAACCAAAAAANGAAAAAAAAAAAAAAAAAAAAAAAAAAAAAAAATTGAAAAGGAAGAAACTTACATTGGTTTATTTAATTTTTCCTGCTACCCCAAGAGTCCCAGAGCCACTTCATTGTATCCACAGAGTTTTTAGTCCCCGAGCGGTACCGTCCCGCGGGAAGGGCCCGGCTGCTGGGCGCTGCCCGCCCGNCCGCCGGCCCCAGCCGGGTCCGCAGCGCCTCCTGCCGCCGGTGGCCAGAGTGAATGGGGGGAAGGAGAAGGAGAAGGAAGGAAGGAAGGATGGGCAGGGAAGCTGGGGGGAGGATGGAGCGGGAAGGAGGGGCGAGGAAGGATGGGGAGGAGGAAAGTAAGGTGAGGAGGAGGGATAGGGAGGAGAGGTAGAGAGCAGAGAAGAAGAAAGAATGGGAATGAGGAGTAGGGCAAGGTAGGGAAGGATGAGGAAGAGGGCTTGACGGGTGTGAAGGATGGGGGAAAAGAAAGAGGGATTAGGAATGAGTAGAGTAGAGATTAAAGAAGCAGGATGAATAGGGATGAGGAGAAAGACAGGATGTGAAAGGATGGGGAAGAAGGATAGGCAGAGGTGGGGAAGGAGAAAAGGTGGGAGAGGAAGAAGGATGGGGAGAACTAAGGAGAAGGACACAGCAAGAAGTCCTCAGCAGGCAGAGGAAGTAGGGCAGGTGTGAGCAGTGCCAAAGCTGGACTCTAATCAGCCCATGGACAACCAAATCAAATGACTTCTGCAGATGCTTGCCCCAAATGCCTCAGATCTTGGGAAACAGGTGCCTGGCTCATGCTTACTGGACAGCAACACCAGTGAGCAGGAACAGTAACTTTGACAAAAAATAAGCTCAAGGGCAGTGACTGGGAAGGTCGTAGATGGAGGCTCCACAGTGGGAGAGAGTTGCAGCAAGAGTTTGCTAGCAATATTTAAGTGGTAAAAGTGGAAGAAACAAGAAACTTTCAAAGAACAGCAAGGAGACCGTGTAATGTTGAGCAAGGTAAAACAGAGTATACAGGAGGGGTGGACACTCCTTTACTGGCTCGGAGTTGGGCTGTGAAGTGGCTGTTGCCACTCCAGAGCCTGAAGCTATAATAAAAGCTCCTGTGAAAGGAGCTCAGAGTTTGATAATGATCAGAGAAAGCAAGTCCTGGGAAAGGAGCAGGTCATGTAGAGGAAGAGTTAGAGGGCTACAAAACAGACCTAAAATTCCAGCAGAGACCCCAGGAAAGTGGATGGAGTGCAGGTCTCCATTCAAGAATAAGTTCATGCTCAAGGAGGTTGCCAAGAAAGGGATTCAAAATATACAAAGGTTCAGAACTGAGAAAGAAGTGAATGAAGAAGTGTATCATAAGGAAGAGCTGGGTGAGGAAAAGAGAGAGCGAGCTGAGAAGAGAGGGTAGAGGCTTGAGACTGGAAAACAAAAACTACACAAGAAGGGAGGCAGAGGGTAGACTAGGAGAGCCAGAAGAGGACAGATGTGAGCTCCTTGGTCAGAAAGCAGTCTGTGAAGGCCTAGAGCAGTGCAAAGGCATAGAGCAAGACAAATCTTCAAGGTTTTAATTACTCTAAGTGAAGCTGAATGGTGACTGTGCAAAGAGAAGGAGGTTCTCATGAGAACCCAAAGTAGAGAGCAAGCATGTCTTCAACACCAGAAAAGCAAAGTCTGAGTCCTCAGCAGCTCAGCTCCTGCTCTTGAACCCTGCTGCTGTGCTGGCACATCTCTGCAGGACATCTTTACTTTACAAGAGGAGTGGTGGTTTGTTGGTTTTTAGTTGGGGGTTTTTTGGAGTTTTGTTTGTTTGGGTTTTTTGTGTGGTTTTGTTTGTTTGTGGTGGGGGGTTTTTTTGTTTGTTTTGGGGTTGGTGGGTTTTGTTGGTGTTTTGTTTTTGTGGTGGGTTGGTTTTGTTTTGTTTTGGTTTTTTTTTTGGTGGTTTGTTGGGTTGGTTGGTTTTGTTTGTTTGCTTTTCCCAGCAGAGTTTGAATGGATTTCCAACACCATTTTAAGATCACATAGAAAAAGGAAATCACACTAGAGCTAAAATACTTTGTAAAGATTATTGCTTTCCTGAGACCAGCAGGCTGTGGTCATGCTTCTCATTGCAGGAGCACAGCCCTAATGTAGAAGTCCTCTACACTAGGATACAGATGCTCTGTGCACCTCCAGCTCTGGGGTAGTGAGTGCAGCATCATGACAGGAGTGGTCAGATCTGCAGGCTCCTACACTGGAGTCATGTCCTACATTCCTTCTGAAAACAATGCTTCCCTTAAATCATTCAAACGACTAAAAAAAAATCTGTCATGGGTGAACTGAGCTTGTGCAGAGAGAAGACAGTGAACTTACTGCTTCATCTTGTGGAGAATTTTGGAGCTGGTATATCCTTGCCTGTGCTTTCACAGACCAGAGTTTGCCTCTGCAGATTGATTTTGCACAGACGTTACTGAAGCTTTAACTTAAATTCAGGGATTTCATGTGGAAGGGACTTCGGCATCTAAAAGCAAATATCTGAATCTTCCATTCAGATCTTGCTCCACCTCACAATCCGTGAATGAAGGCCCTCATTTCTGTCCTCCCTGCTTCCTTGGTAATCTCAGCAGTCACTATCGAGGGCTGATTATGGAAATGAAGTGGGAATGGACCAGGGATCCAGTGGAGTCACAGTGGCACAGATTTAGTTTCACAGTCAGAGAAAGGAGGGGAAAGGCTCAAGCTTTCAATTAGTGTCCCACCCACTGGTCCTGAAATAACCTTTTTTTGTCTTGTTTTTATAATAGATAACACTGCTGTAAGTTTTCAACTCTATTGCTTTACTTGTGGAGTGAAGAAATGCTGTTCAGTCCTGATGAAGTGACAGGAAGACCCATCTCTATTTCAGCTGTCTTCAGAAATTGAGAAATTACTCCTAATAGCATATCCTGTGTGTTAGTCCAAGCAGCTAAGTCTGAACTCCGCGTGTAGAAAACACAGCAATATTTACAAAGGAAATAAATAAAATGCATGAAAGGTAGGAAGAAGGACAGGAGGGGGAAAGCTACCCATCAAATTTATCCCATGCTAAGAGCAGGACTGAGGTAATCCCCCCATTTCATGCCACTTAGTTCAATTCACAGCCCAGAAAACCATCCCTTCTCCCCGTTCAAATATGTACATGTTCTTTGGGTTCTTGTTTCCAGTTTGCTTCCGTTTGAGCATCACTTCAAAGATACAGAAGTGTAACCCGAGAGCATATGCTGAAGGCGGCACTTTGGGGGTGGGTTCCGGATCTGAGCAGCATCAAACTCACGCAGCAACTGGGGAACATCTTTGGCACAGGAACAACTCATAATGCAAACACTAATCATAAAGCAAATGCATTAATTGCAACACTATAGATAGACTGATAGGGGAATTGATTAAACCTGTTCTGCCTTGCCTTTTTTTTTTTTTTTTTTTTTTTTTTTTTTCTNTTTTTTTTTTTTTTTTTTTTTTATCCTGCAAGAAACATTCAGGTAATGCTAGCTTACCCAATGTCTGAAAAAGTTCACTTGAGTCAGCTGAAAGCCAATAAATGTCTATGTCAGATGGAGGTAAGTAGCAGCAGCAAAATAAATACCATGCAGGAGATCAGTTGATGTCATCTTTCTATTTGCTTCTCTCAAAAAGAAGATACCTTTTACCCCATAGAGCAATCACTGATTTCTTAAGGGACTCTAGACAGGGATTATCTGGTTGCAAAGAACTATTTTGTTTTCTCAAGGTGTTTATAAAGCCTTTCTTTCATCCCGTATCACTATGTATTTGTTGCTGTTGTTCCTCTTTAAGGAAACAATGAAATAGAAAAATGTGAAGTTCTTGAAACCGTAAGAGTTTGGAGAAGGCTTTTTGTTTAAAACACATTTTGTTGCTTGGGTTCTTTTGTTTGGGTTTTCCCCTTAAGCTCCTTTTGAACTGTGGTTTGTTGTTTTATTTTTGGGCTNAGTGGAATGCTTTTTATTTCCACAGCCCTCGGGTTTCTATGAAGCCTTTTACTACGTGGGCTAAGCGCTGTGAGAAGCTCCAACAGGAGGTGCCACTGGCAAGCTGAGTTTAGTCAACACTGCCCTCTACTGGGGAAGATAAATACTGCAGTTTGTTATAAATGCCTCTGAAATAAAGGGATACCAGGACAAGAAGGGTTTTCCTGTCTAAAGCTCACGACATATTCAGGGTGCTCAGGACGAAATGCAAGCTTCAGGGCCAGGATATCACCAACATGTTGCTCACTTATCAACCAGGCGAAAGGGTCTTAGCCATCCTGTTTGGGGCCCCCTTCAATGAGGATGCCCCACACGCTCCTGTCCCTGCCAGCCTCCTCATCCCCACTGTAAGGGAATGGAGCATCCCCACCTGTGTGCTGTGGAAAGCAGAAGGTCAGCCCACTATTCACACCAGGAACGAATCTACCACTGGATCACATTAAGAATGGTGCTGAAGCTTCATTGTGTAACATCATCTGGAATCTGGGCTTGTTCCTTCCTCTGTAATAAGAGCCCTGATTTCTTCTCATCCTCTGCTTCAATTTCAATAAGCAAAGAGACCCTGACATAAACCCAGCTGCTTTGTCAGGATACATCTGTATCAGTCTCCAGCTTCCGTGTTTTAATTAAGTGTATCATGCTCATGGAGCATCTCTCATCAAGCATCCTTGGGGAAATCCTGTAACGCCTGGCTAAATTGCTACATTTGTTCAATCAGACTCAAAGATATAATCCTAAAGTGAGCTGATCTAATTTAATGGGGGAAAAAAAAATTACAGGCAGGCAGTGCCTCTGTCAATGAATGTTTCCAAGTGTGAAGAAAGCATTCAGTGCTCTGATAGACACATAACAGCTCTCATCATTAAAGCAAAATTTATTTCACCTCCTTGAAATGACTCACCCCCCGCCCCAAATTAGGCCACTTTATATGACAGCAGACTACAGCTGTGCTTTAATTTAGAAGGGGATGAAGGTTGTGCTGTGCTGGGCTGAATTATGTCCCATTACTGTGCTCTTGCTGCCTGTGGACAGCACAAATATTTGGTGATTAGGCGGTTCAGAGAGCAGAGAGACACTGCTTCACTAAATGGAGAAAGTGCTTACATGGGGCTTAGTGATTAGCAGTGTTAGAAAGGCACAGCCTGGGTTTCCAGCAAAGCTTTCTGTTTCCTCCTGTGCTCCCCACACTGTAATGAATTGGAGGCTGGGGGAATTTCTGACACTCAGAAGGCTGAGGAAAAGCTTCACCTCACATCAATTTGCTTTTGCTAACTTCCTCCAAAAAGTCCTCCAAAACTTCCTTTTCTGAGGTTTGGGTAAAGCATCTTACAAGGGAGAGGTCACACGCTGAGCCTTTGCAAAATGACTGAGAAAACAAATATAGGAGGGTTGGGGCACCTCTGCTATGAAGAGAGGCTGAGAGAGTCGAGGTTGTTTATTCTGAAGAAGACTCTGGAGTCAAAAGCACCAACTCGTAACACCAAATTTACTTTGCTCTCATGACTTCTCAAGTAGAGGACACTGCCATTTCTTCAGCAGTTTTGAGAAACAGCAAGGCTTAGCCCCCTGAGCATTATACAGACCTCCAAGGTATCTCACTGCTGTTTCCAGACTGAAACTAATACTGGCTTGCCCTTTGCATTTCATTGTCTTAAAGACACACACACAAATCTAACAGGGCCAGAGAAAATTTCTTGGTTTGTTTTGGACAAATATTAACTGCAGGCCTGCAGTTACAAATGTGCCTTCAGGTCCATCAAGAAGGCACAGCTAACAGGGAAGTTCCTCATATGGACCAGAAGGAAATTCAACATGATAAACTAATCTAACTAATTTTCTGTGTTAGTATCCTGAGCCTTTTTTATTTTTCTCTCTCACTGCAGTCCAGCATGCCCTCCCTCTTCTGTTTCAGCACTAATTAAAGTTAAGCCTCCTTCCACTACATTTACTTAATATTTTACATGGATCATGAACCATTTCCTTTTTTTTTTTTTTTTAAATCTGAATCTTCTAATTAATTATAATGCTTATTAGTTTGTATTCAAACAGTGCCATTTCCATTTCTGGAAAGCACTCAGGGTAGAAAGACCCAATGTAGATGAGCAGTAAAAACCACAATGTCTTTCAGCATGGAAATAATCCTTGGACTTCCTTAGGACTGCTCTAGGCCTATTGATGCTCACACAGGGCAGACTGGGGAAATTGTGGGTACAAGTGGTTAAGTGACTCAGAATTTCTGATAAAACCTTGAAAATCCAAGGGGAACTCATCTGAGCTGTTCTCCTGTGCCTTTTCTTGTAGGGTTTCCTGTGAGGTTTCTACATCATCTTTATCCTTCACTGCCCTTCCTTTGGTGCTCCTCACAAATGTTTTCTTCCTTATAATTCATAAGCTGCAAATCCAGGGGTTGTAGGATGTGGGGCTTTGACTGTATGTTCTTTTCCCTCCAAAACTCTCTAGTTAACCAGATGACATTTTTCTGATCACTTTTCCCTAGTATACCTTCTTTTCCATCCAATAGCACAGTCTCCTTCTGGAAAAAGAAGACATGACTGATTTGGGCAACTGTCATTAGTATTTTTTCAACATCTTCAAGCTCAGCAGCTTAAGGAGCCCCAGGTGGATGTGGGACCTGCCCTCAAGCTCGTTCAATCTAGAACTGTTATCCTGATATGGGCACCTTGTCTGAGCCCCACTGCCTTTGGCAATTGCTCATATGAGTGCTAGTACTCATCCTTCTGGTGGGATGAAGGCACAAGAGGACGAATGGTCAGCAAAAACCTAGTTGGAAGATTACAAGTAGGAAAGGGTTCAGTGACAAGCAGGCACTCACAAACCAGTCGTTGATTTGAGCTGACCCATTATTTACTTGGGAAATAGGAAAGGCACCAACAAAACCAAAGACCAGGAGACACTTTCATGTTTCACTTCATCTCCACCTTCTGCCTTTGAGGCAATGTTAGACAATCAGAAATAACTGCCAAATATGTCCACCAGCTGCCTCTTTTGCCCAAGTGAAGAGTCCTCACTCATCTCTTCAGGCTTTCTCCTCTGCTTTGCCTGCCTGCCAGCCTGAAAACTTCTTACACTTCCTCTCTTGCTTGTTCTTATTTCCCACATGAAAATTCCATCAAGCCCCACCACCAGCTTCCTCTTCAGCTTCCTTCCCTCAGCAAACAGCTTTTAGACCAAACAAGATCTAAGACAAAGTTAGAGCCTTTACAAGAGGACCCTCCAGTACAAATCACCTGTAACCCTAACGCATACTTCCTACTTAATGCAATATCCTACCTCTGACAAATGGAGCCTTTAAGAACGAGCCCTGCCCCTGCGTGGAAATCCAGCCTTAAAGCACTTCCATGGGCATGCTGAACAACCACAGTTTGCTTTCCAAGCTGACCTTCTCTGAGTGCAAGGTCAGACCCTTGCTGGATATCGAATGCTCTTCTCAGCATTAAGCAAACTCCATTTTTTTATCTGTTGGGTTTTTTTTTTGTCTGTGTGTGTTTTGTTGTTTTGGATTTTTGCTTTTTGGGTTTTTTTTTTGTTTTGCTTTTTTTCATCCACAGTGTTTCTGAGTACTCTCTTGGAGAGGATGTTTTGGTTTGTTTGGGGTTTTTTAAAAATTACTTATTTATTCTTTCATCTACTTTCAAGCATTCAGTTGGGGGTGAACTGAAATGGGAGAGGATTGTGGTTTCTGCCAGGTATTTTGGAGGAAATTGCTGTCATCAACACAAACAGCCATGCACAGACAGTGACACAAGAACCTTAACAACTGGCTCTCCTGTAGGGGTTCAGGATTTTCCTCTCCTTGTTGGCATTAAGGAGTCTGACAGAAAGGGTGGATGCTGAAGAAGCGCTTCCCACTCCCTTCCCCTTTCCTTATTTTGCCTTTGCTAACGGATTTGCAGTTCTTGAATTTTCTTATACTCATGTTCAGATAGAAAGGAGAGAGAACAAACAACAACCAAAAAAAAATCCTGCCTTAAATGGATGGTTTCAAATGAAAGAAACGTTGAAGTGTAAATATATGTAAAAGGCAGGTACTCACTTCTGAGCTAAGTGACAGTTTTCTCCACTTTTGTTACAAATGGGGTCACCATTTTACTGTTTTGGTACAACACACTGACACCACTCTACAGTCTGTCAGTCCCTTCCCAAGAACATCCCAGCGTTCTAATGTCTCACTTCACACCCTGAGTTCAGTATCCAACACAAAAGCAAGTAGAAGAATGAAACCCCACCTCTGCAGTGGATAAGCAAACAAAAGAAAGCCTTTTTATCCAGAAAATGGAACAGACAGGCAGGATGAACTCTCCAAGTCTACATGCTTTGAGTATCTGCTTCCAATAATGTCCCCAGCAAGGACTTCTCCAAGAAATACATCATGAATATCTACCTCAATCCTACTGTCTCATTAGACACAGAGGCCATAATGCAGCACAAGAAACCCTGAGACTGAAAGAGAAGGCTGCTGGACTAAGCAGCCTTGAGTTCATTGCAGAGATCAAAGCTTTCTCCCAAAATTGTGACTCCTCAGTAAACCCATCAGAGGTTGGTACTTTGCAACACTGAGGTTTGTGCATTTTTTTCCCCCAGTCTTATGAGAGTTACAGTGGGATTTGTGTGCTTCCATTAAGGTGTCTAAAAGTTAAATTTAAGGCCAGATCTGAAAAAAAAAAAGTCAATCGTGACCTTTACAGAGGGTCAGTGCAGAGATAGGTGATTACCCATCCCTAGATGGATAAGATCAATCCACCTCTGTCTTTCTCCCCTCCATTGACTTTGTCATGAGCCTAGAGCTGAGGTTGTGCTGTATTATTGACAAATTATTTAGATTGTCTGGACACGTAAGTGCAATACAGAAACATGCAGCTCTTCTATGGGGCTCTTCCTGCCTTAACTTATTGGTAACCACACCTATACCTTGAGGAAAGAAAGTCAGCCAAAACCCTCAATGTTGACTTTATTGAATTGGGTTTTACTTTTGGTAAGTACATATGTTACACATTATTCTGCCATTTTGCTCTTTGTAGGAACCACCACATTTCAGCTTTTTCTCAGCTTGAGGAAAAGGTGGAAATTGTGTCCTCCTGAGCAAAATACCTGAAGGTACACTCTAGAAAGAAACCATAGTTTATTTGTTTGAAGAGATATTGCTTGTGGATCTCCTCTATACATGTACTCCTACTCCACTCACCTCACCCTGGTCTTTTATACCTTGCAGCTTCCTCCTGACCAGATGAATTGCTTAACCCTTTCCCTGTCACATGCAATAAAGCTCTTGTCAGTTGGTTATAGAATCATAGAATCAGTCAGGGTTGGAAGGGACCACAAGGATCATCTAATCCCACCTCCCTGCCATGGGCAGGGACACCCTACCCTAGATTAGGCTGGACAGAGCCTCATCCAGCCTGGCCTTAAACACCTCCAGGAATGGGGTCTCAACCACCTCCCTGGGCAACCCCATTCTTGCTCTTCAGCTCCCAGGAGAAGGAAAATTGGCTGCATACTATCAAGACAATAATGATGATGACAGTCAGCAGCTACACCATCGGTAGGTCAGATGCAGGAAGACAGAGAAAAGAGCCAAAAGATTATTTGATTGATGATAAAAATGCCTCCACGTGAGGCTTTAGGAGGTTATTCCACTCACATTAAAATAATAAATAGAGAGGTGATAGTCAGTAAGTGCCTTCATTGAATGAAAATCTACTAAAGAATTTTTTTTTTCATGTAGCATTAGAGGTATATCAAGAAGCAGTGGCTTGGAGGTGAAGTCAAGCTAATTTAAATGAGAAGGTAGGCTTGTGAGTTCTAAGTGTAAGGCTAATTAACTGTGAAACAAATACCAGGGGGGCAACATTCTCTGTGATATGTCTAAATCAGGAGATGTAATTCCAGTCAGACAACCCATTTTCATCAAATACAGCCCAACACTAACCCGCAAGACATTTGACGGTGTTTGAACTTGTGTTTCCTCTTCATATCAGTGGTCGGAACCTAACAGCCTGCACTGAAGTCACTCAGGCTTTGCTCAGACTGTCCTCTGGATCTGCTCTTCACATGAACTTGCACAAACCTTCGTTTAATACCTGTTCAACAAGCTTCTGCATCTCTTTGCCTGCAATTATTTTAATACTTGTCCTACATATGACTTGTGAGCAAGCCAGCCTGCTCTACTACACCCTCCTGCAAAAGTTACTATAAGTTACTAAAAGTTACTAAAGAACAGTCTGTTTAGGGTGGTCACGAATTCACCAACCCTGGAGATGTTAAAAACTGTGTAGACATGGCACTTTGGGACATGGTTTCATGGCCATGATGGTGTTAGGTTAACAGTTGGACTCTGTGATCTCAAAGATCTTTTCCAACTGAAACAATTCAATGATTCAGTGATTTATTTCTCTTTCAGAAACAGTCACACCTCTCCTTTCAAATTTTAGTTTTGCAGGATAAACAAACGAGGTTTCCTTCTAAAGCCTTTCTAAACCCCTCTGTATGATATAAGCCCTTTAATTCTTCTTTGATTCATATGAATCCTTCCTCAGCATCACTCATTGATGCGTACACTGGTGCTGGTGCAGCTGCACCCATGCCTTCCCCTTGCATGAGTACATCCTGCACTCCATGGACTGTTGCTGCTGATAGAACTTCATTTTTACACCTCTCCATTTTAGAACTTCATCACATTGCACATCACAGCCATTCTGTTCCAGTAAGCTGTCCAGGACTTAACAGTGCCCTTCTGTTTCCATCACTTAGCAGCAGATGTCCCTGCTTAGCCTCTCACAGAGAACATTGTTCTTTGTCCTGTGGCATAAGACCACAGTGAATATGATCTACCACCTTCTTCTTCCTTAGGAGATAGTTTTCAAAGCTGTTTTACTCAAATTCCACTTCCTTCAAGTCTTCCATCACTTACCCTTCAAAACCTGCTCCTCAGTACTGCAACATGCACAGCTCAGATTAGCAAGTCTCTGACTGCTTTAGTTGCTTGCTACCTCTATTTCAATTACAAGTATCACATTTGGGTGTAATTTTGGGGATTTTTTTTTTCCCCCTCCTGCTGCTTTTCCTGATTTGACAGATTCTCACAAAATCCTTACTGACAGATCTGCAGTTTCAGGTGTCAGTTCTCAACAGTATTTTTGCAAAGGGTTTATGTGAGCCCCAGGCTCCGTTGCTTTGACTCCCTTCCGTGTCTTTCTCCTTGGATGTACTCATATTTCCATCTGAACATTTCTTGTTAGCCAAGGAAAGTATAATCCCACATCGAATGCTGTCATGACTGAAAATGAAGGAAAGTATCTACCTGGTATTTATCATGTATGTATAGATAGATTACCTTTAATCCTAAAGTTGTCTAAAATCTCCAAATCTGCCTCATTTTAATTCAGTCTCATTTTCTTTTTTTAAAATCTTATATAGACAATGAGTTATTCATTGCAGTTTCAGTTTCCCATTTACGGTCCAATTCTCTTTGACACTAGAAATTCTCATTCATTTAATTTCCTGACATGTAAAATGTGTCTTTCTTTTAGCATAACCCTTTCTCCTCCAAGCTCTCTAAGCTTGCTGCTAATACTCCTTTTGAAAGCAGCTATTTCAGTGTTAGATTTCAATCTATAGATGTGAGACAGAAGCACTGATTTTTATTTTTTTTCCCCACTTTGAGTATGTCATTTTGATCTAAAACCACTAGGAGGAAGCATTCAACAAGTTTCACTGTCCTGTTGCAGCTCACAGTTTTATTAAATTCAAGTACTGTTGAGCAGGAGGCACAAGGCCTGCTGCTAGGTCACATATCCCCTTGGACGTGCCACAGCACATATCTCCTGACTGTAACAATTTACCCTTTGGTCAGACTGGCTCTAATGGTAGTGGTGGGATCCAGAATTAAGAGGGTTTAGAGGAGAACAGAAGGGTTAGAGAAAATGGTAAGAGATTTACTTTCCCCAAACCAGTATCACCTTTACTCAGAAGGATTTATCCAGTAGGCAAAATTCACCCCTGGGGGTATTTGTCATTCCTTGCAAAATCCACTTTGGCTACCAAATGATCTTTTGCATCTGATCTCTGACACTGTTGGAGCTCTGACTCAGCTTCAGGGTGGCCTTCCCAGACAGTGAGGCTTGTATGTTGCTGACTGTCAATAAACTACTCTTACAATCAAAAATTCCCTTCCCTGGCACACAAAATGGCATATATGAGTTGGACAACCTTTGAGTGTGTGTTTAAACACATAATCTCCTAGGAGGATGCAATATCACAACTGGACAACGTTAGGGCTCTGAGCAACCCAATCTAGTTGAGGATGTCCCTGCTGACTGCAGGGAGGGGTTGGACTAGGTGACCCTTCAAACCTGGACCATTCTATGATTCTATGACTGTTCAGTGTGCACCAAAGTTGATGAGAATGGTGTGTGTCGCTCACTGCTTTTTCTTGATGGACCCTGCACATTATGGGAAGCATAAGAACAAATGGAACACTTTTTAAAATCATTTTAGCCAACTCAAGCCATTTAATTTTATTACCTTGTAGATATTCAGGTATTTTTATTCTGAAGGATTTGAGTCCCCTGAGTTACAATGGAAGAGAGCTATTGACCTCTCCAGTACAATGCAGACTCGCTGTACACCTATGCAAAAACCTGAGGGAGTATTAGTCAAAACTAATTAGCTTCTCCTATCTGTCATAGCACTTCTAAGGGAAGAGCACCAAGGAAATTAAAGTTAAAAATTATTATAAATATTATTTATTTGCAGTCGGTGTTTAGACAGTATTGAATGAAAACAGACCCTCATTATTAGGTATAATTTAACATTCATAGCAAAAGAGAATTTCTGTCCAAAAAGCTCACAATCTGAAGAGGTGAAGATGACAGGAAAACAGGAAACTGACACAGGACAGGACATATGACTGCCACCCTCCAGGAGACATGCTGAAGAGAGTAGGCAACTTGCTGCAGGTTGCAAGTGGAGCACACAGTAGGTCCCAGTCAGTTGTGAAATCCAGTTTCCTTTCTGGATGAAATCAGCCTGAAGGGAAAAGCTCACCTGAGAGCCTTGCCAGAACCTGGCAACTCCAACACTGACCACATAACTACAACCTTGCACTTAAGAAAAATAAAAAGCATCTCACACTAGCTCACGTGCAATGTGTTTGAAGTTTGCATCAAAAATTAAAACACAAAGGCTAATTTTTGACTACGTCTAGTGCATGGCAAAGGATAGCACAACAGTCACTGGAGAGCAAAGAGCATCTGCTGGAAGTGTCTCCAAAGTACATGTACAAAGGAGAAAAGACTCTGTACTTTTGGGGCGTGTGGTTTTCAGAGAGTTTCAGGCTAGTAAGGACATAAAGGACTTTGTAAGGAAAATGTGATGAGGGTCATGAGAGACCACATGCACACATAGATTCACAAAAATTAGAGTTTAACTCCAGACCCACATGCTACAACCTAGATTTCCTGCTTGTCCACGTGACTTGTACTTCAGTTTCCTCTAATCTTTGCAGGAGAGAGAAAACTTCCTCCTGTCAGAGAAGCACAGGCAAGAAGGGGAAAATCTCTTACCACCAGCGGGACACCTCTACCTTAGCTCAAGACCTTGTTGTTCAATGGCCATAAACGACTCACCACCATGATCAAGGGCAGCTCAGATGGAGCTCATGTGGCACTCTCCAACCGGGGGTTTTGATGTCTAAGGGAGTGAGTGAAGTGATGCTGTGTCAGCTTCCTCTGAGCGGAAATGCTTATTTGTGTCTCTCTTTCCTGCAACACTGACAGGAATGAACTCGAGCATGAAACAACCATTCTGTGAAGTCTGAGCAAAGTCTGGAATAAACACAGTTTAGCATGGAGTGACTACCACACAGCGTGGCTGTCTTCACCTCTCTACCAAAGGAAACCAGGTTCCAATGAATGATCCTCACAGACGAAATAAGAAGCAAAGTTTTACTCAGCTCTGCACAACTTCTGTAGGACTGAGTTGCATTTATTCTTTTGTTCATCTGCAGTAACGTAACGACAATAGGGTACATGCCGTGACTTGATTCTGTAAACTGGTCACATTGGAAGGAGTCCACTACAGTGTGGCATACCTGTGGATCATGCAGCGGCTAAGTTTGTGGTACACCAGTCCCCAAACATACCAAAAAATGAATAAATCACTATGGGCTTGTAATGAGAGCATCAATCAGGAATGGGCTAAGTGTAAATTTTAGCTCCTTTCCTTTCAGCAATTTATCTTAACACTGTCATGTTTTTTCTGTTCTTCAGTAGATCCATAGGTGCTTGGGCTTATTTTTAGCTGCTGCTTGAGTTGGGAGTAACGTCAGCAGATGTTACCTGTCACTGCTGTGAGTATGCCACTGCACTCAGGTATGGTGGGACGAGCCTTGCAGTGAGGTGCCCTCGATCAGACTGATCCAAAACCTTTCTCTGCATATGTGTGATACTGAACAAAGCTGAACACAGCAGAGCCAAAGGCTATGGCTTAGCATCTACCATAGCTAACTGATCATGATCAGCAGACTTTAACAGGTCTCAGCTGACATGTACTGACAATGTCAACCGCTGTGGATATTCAAGGACATTTTTAGCAACAGTGTCACCGATGAACTATTTTATGTCTGGAGATTGTTGATTACCTGTGATTTCTCCACTCTCGACCACACCGTCGCCACTACTGGCTCTTGTGACGCTGTCGTATGATGGAGGAAAGGATGCTGAGGACAAAGTTTCAGACTTGTCAGGACTCCGACCATAGTTTTCACCCATCATAGCTGCAATAAGTCCTTCTTTTTCTGGAGCGCCATCTCCAAGAGTGTCAACACTGCAAGTTCTGTGGTGGTGCAGGTAAGAAGCCTGCTTTATGGAGCGCAGGAGTAAATGACTCCTATAGGCACGCTGGATGATGGTGGCAGAAGCCTCCTCTTGTCTGTGTCTGAGGGTAGTAGAGATTGGCTCATACGATTTTTTTGATTGATTGGTAGCCATGAATTTCTCCTCCATTTGTACTTTTAGAGTATCCAGCACCCCAGAATCTCCTAACACTCGTTTGGTAAAAGCAAATAAGATATCCAAGCAGTGGATCTTGTCTCCGCTGACCATAGGCAGGTCCATTGCTACAAGTTCAACTTTATTTGGTTTTGGTACGCGTAGAGGTTCAGCTAGAGCATCTGCAAAGTCTGAAAGCTCAGAGAAAGTTATAAACTGAGTTGCCTCAGGATCAAACTTCTCCCAGATTTCGTAAAAGATGTCAAAATCATCTTCCCCTAAAGGCTCTGTGCTTTCCTCAGTAGCAGCATTGAAGTTCTCCAGAATAACAGCTATATACATGTTGACAACAATGAGAAACGATATAATGATGTAACTTACAAAATAAATAATACCTATGGCAGGTTTACCACATTCACCTACAGTACCATTTATGTTTGGATCACAGTAGGGTGGTCCAGTGTTTAAAATAGGGTTGAGAAGACCATCCCAGCCAGCTGATGTGGTGATTTGGAAGAGACACAGCATGCTGTTAGCAAAGGTTTGGAAGTTGAACATGTCATCAATGCCATCTGCCATCTTCACATAGGCAAAGTTAGCCATGCCAAAAATGGCATAAATGAACATGACCAGAAAAAGCAAGAGGCCAATGTTGAACAGAGCAGGCAGGGACATCATTAAGGCAAAAAGAAGAGTGCGGATTCCTCTGGCAGCCCGGATGAGTCTTAGTATTCGTCCAATCCGAGCCAAGCGAATGACCCTGAAGAGTGTAGGTGGTAAGACATGTTCAAATGCTTTACCAATGCTAGAAAGCAGTGAGGCTAAAATGGAGAGGATAACAGCTGGTTAGAACATCACATTTCTGCTTAACTAGTAAGTAGGATAAAATGATAATATCTATACAGTTGAAAAACATCTGATGTTCATGCCGAGACCCTAGCAGAACACCTTTCAATAGAGGCTGAAGTTCAGAAAGAAGCTGCAGAAATCAGCAATTATGAACTACATCCTTCAGGCACCAGAATACAGAACCCATTGTACTAAGGATTGCAAGCACCTTTCTATGCACCACTTCAAATATCCATCATGGACTGATGGTTTTCTTTGACATGAATTTCATTAATACTTCAGCTGGTGAAGGTTATGTATCTGCCTTCTAAATACAGTTACAAAGCTAAAGAAAAGAAGATGAAGTAACAATGTCATGGTGATCATTTAGATAAGAGATGTGTAAGCAAATCCAATGATGAACATAGAAGTTGTGCTTGATGTTCTACAATGGCCTGTAGTTCCTTTGGGGACAGAGCTGCACATGGATGTTATTTTATCTTTAGTCTGCATGAAAAAAATGACAGATGTAGTATCACTAGAAGAGATTTGTTTTTTCTAAGATCACAGGATGTCTGGGGTTGGAAGGGACCCAAAGAGATCATTGAGTCCAAACCCCTGCCAGAGCAGGATCATACAATCCAGCTCAGGTCACACAGGAACACATCCAGGCCTTGAAAGTCTCCAGGGAAGAAGACTCCGCAACCCCTCTGGGGATCCTGTTCCAGTGCTCTGTGACCCTTACAGTGAAGAATTCTCCCCTCTTGTGTTGAGGTGAAACCTCCTGTGCTAGAACTTCCATCCATTGCTCCTTGTCCTATCACAGGGAGCAAGTGAGAAGAGCCTGTGTGTGTGTGTGTCCTCCTGACCCCCAGCCCTCAGATATTTATAAACATTGATTAAATCCCCTCTCAGTCTTCTCTTCTCCAGATGAAAAAGCCCCAGATCCATCAGCCTCTCCTCATCAGGCAGTGCTCCAGTTCCCTAATCATCCTTGTAGCCCTCCACTGGACCCTCTCCAGCAGATCCCTGTCCCTCCTCTTAAACTGGGGAGCCCAAAACTGAACACAGTATTCAAGATGAGCCTCACCAGGGCAGAGTAGAGAGTAGGTGCTTCGCATGTATTTTTCTGGATTTGCCCTCTGGGAACTTAATTTCTCAGTGAAAATCTGCATTCATACTGGAATTTTACTTACCCAAAACATAAATCATACTAAAGAAACTAAATATTTTTCTTCACATAAATGCCTTCTACTGTTTTGGCAGCAGTGGCCCCAGGAACAGTTAAGGGCGGAAGAGCTCAAATTGGTAGAAGAGCTCTTTACCCTGTTCTGACACTGCAACCTGTTCAAATAAAAGCTGATGCATTTCTGGCATTCTTTTCTATCCTGTTACACAGTGTGAACACTTATTTTCAATCAGCTATACCTGAGTTTCCAGGAACTGAATTCTATAGTCTATAATCTAATTCCAGTCTTCATAGTCTCTCTTTATTTTAATTCTCTGTTACAAACCTAAGTGATTTTTAACCAACTAAAGGTTTCCTAGTTGGTGCTGGATTTGTAACAATGGAAATTACCATATAATGTGGTACTAGTATGATGCATTATTCACTCTGCCTTTCAGACCAGGGTAAAATAACCTACAGAACCATCACAAAAGATTTTGCGTAACGCAAAACTCTTTTAATACTTTTGCTAAAAGAAAATTGCAGGGTTTTTTAAAACTCATATTAATATAATGGGGGGAGGGGGGGTGGAATTAGTTCTTTTTCCTCAAGACTTTACAGTACTATGATTTCCATTTCAGCATTCATTTGCAGTGATAAATTTTAACTATTTTTTTTTCCCTGAAGAGGATAAGAATTGATTTAGTAAAGTATTTACTAAAGCAGTTTCACTTACCAACAAGTGACATGATCACCACCACTAAATCAAATATGTTCCAGGCATTTGAGAAATAGTACTGCCTCAGAGCCACCAATTTCAATACACATTCTGCAGTAAAAATGGCAATGAAGAGTATATTGAATTTGTTAAGTATGTTCGTCTTCATTTCACTTTGGTCATAGGTTTCCACCATCATGATGATCATGTTAAGGCAGATGAGAAACATGATGACCACATCAAAAACTTGGCACGTTACAATGTCAAAAAGGAACCTTTGGTATTTGTTCTAGAGGAAGAAGAATGCATCAGTTACAAATAAGAGGAACACTCATCTGTACATGCTTCCAACAGCTCTATTTTTTTTATGTTGCACTCACTCAACTATAGTGAAGTCAGAGAAATTTAAGAAAGGCGGAATATAGAAACGGCATTAAAAATCCCTTCCCATTCTGAAGTTTAATCAGTTCCAAGGTGAATGCAAACCCCAACAATATTTATGCAAAAAAAAAAAAAAAAAAANTTTAAGCTGTAAAATCTTCCTGTGTTTTTTTTTTTTTTTTTTCAATATGGAGTTGACCTTAGAGCACTGTCTGAGTATCAATGTAAGGACAGCATAAATAACTTATATGCGATACATAAACATATGCACTCCTCAGTGATTCAGATTGCACTTTTGCTGTACGTTTTCCTTTGGGAGAGTTCATATAGTCTTACCAGTGGTCTTGGAATGGGTTTTTGAGGTTTCTTGGATCCCAACTTTTTCATTGCGTTGTAATACTTTTTCTGTTCTTCAGTCATAAAGATATCTTCCCCCCCTAACTATATAAAGAAATGTCACCGTTATTTGGCAAGAAAACAGCACTTATTGTAGTTGCAAAGTCTAAAATGCTGGGAATTGGCAGTCTTTTTCTTTTTTACATCTTGCTTGTACTAAACTTTTTAATAATGTGTGAATGTGTCTGATAAAAAAGAGTGATGCAAACCATACATTCACAAAGCTGAGGTCCTGGGATGAAACCCAAGTAGCTCAGAGAGTATGAAAACAAAAAACAAAGCATGCACTGAAAAAAAGGGCCAGGAACAAATCTTGCCCTGGCTACCCACATCCAGACCATCTGCAACAAACCACTTTCTACATAATGAGTCTCTGCCATGTTCAGTTCCCAAAAGAGGCTAAACTTTTAAAGGATTGCTGAAAAGATGTCATTGCCTTTGAAATTTGGAGAAACAATCAGGTGTCCAGGTTAAGGGAGAAAAGAAAGGAGGAAGAAATTGGCCCTGGGTGATACCTCTGATAGCTTAATTACAAATGCTCTTGTAAATGCCAAAAGAATTTTTTAATTCTATGTGTAGGAAGGATTTTGCTCTCTAAAGGTATGGCTTGAGCTAGAGTAGGTGTCTGAAAGCACAAACAATATACTTATCTTTTTCTTTTGCTGGTTAAAGTTGTCGATAATAACACCAACAAAGAGATTCAGGGTAAAGAAAGATCCAAAGATGATGAAGAACACAAAGTAGAAATACATAAATAGATTGGACTCCATTTTGGGCTGTTCATTTTTCTGCAAGAGTGAGGAGCAACGTGAAAATTTACCAATAACAATGTTCGAGATAATCTTCATGCTGCAGACCCTCTTACAAACTGAATCCAGAAGGAGCTAAGATTTACAACCCTACTGGTAATGCTGACAAAATTAGTATGATTTCCAAGTACCAATAATGCATAAACCAAAGCATACTGAGTAGATCTCCATTAACCTTAAAGGTCTCTTAGAACTAAACTTACATATAGTGTGAGATCTCCATGCAACTGCTTTTAAGTGAGTGGATCTGGAGTTGAATTCGTCTCCCAGCTACAACAGATTAACTTTGGAAGAAGATGAGTCATTTGCTGGTGAAATGTTTACATCAGCTGATAACAATAACTACTGTAAATATGTAGGACAGACAAATGGGAGATGTGAAAGTGCAAAAACCATATGAATTTTTCAGAAAGCAGTCATGTTTACAAACAAAATAAAAATAGATCTGGAATATAGTGACTGACCTCTCGTGAATCCACTGCTGCATACATGATGTCCATCCAACCTTTAAAGGTTGCCTAGAATGAGAGATTATGAAGACACATGTTAAGCTGTCAGGGTTCATAATTTTTCACACAATTTGCAATTGACAGGGATTAGAATGAGAGCCTGTGGTGTAGTCACACACACAAAGCAGCAAGCTTTACTTTTAAGGAAACTTGCTCCTGCTGTAGGTGTGGGAGTCTCAGCCTTGCCAGGATGTGAAAGCTTGTTTGAGTGGGAGAGATGATGTTCTCCTAGAATGCTTACAGAGCAAACCTTCGTTAGCATGGTCTATTAAAATAGAGGTCTGTATTTTGCAGATTAGGTCAGTATTTGCCCCTCAGGCTCATGAAACTGCTGGAGGCTGAAACACCATTTGTGATGCTTATCACCTGGAAAAATCGCAGCAAGGTCTAATTTGTCTCCTTTCTCCACTGACATGCATGAGCAGCACTGGTGTGTATGCAGCCAGCTACACGGGAAGAGAAGGCTGTATAGTACCTCTCTTTTCTATAACACACAGAGATGAGTTAGGAGTTGTCAGGTGGTCAAGCCCACCTGATACAGTGCTTTCTAGTGAAGTCAAGCAGTGCTTACCACCTGAAGAAGAGCCAGGTAGCCAGAGCCAACATTATCAAAGTTGACTTTAACATTGACCCAGAATATTTTCCCTGTGTTATTATACATTTCACAGTCTCTTTTGTCATTGATTGAATCACTTAATTGTGAATCTTCTTCTGTCAGATTAACACATTTCCCAAACTTCCCAGCAAAGAGGTTCACTCCCATGATGCTAAAGATGAGCCAGAAGATGAGGCAGACAAGCAGGACATTCATGATGGAAGGGATGGCTCCCAGGAGGGCATTGACCACCACCTTGGATGAAATGAGAAAGGAAAAATACACTTAAACAAAGATGGTTTCCAGTATTTGCTTAGTGCAATAAGCAGTCACATAGTCATCTCAGCAAGCAGAAACCTAAAGTTTTCCTTCTAAATACCAGTCTCAGGTGGCATGGGTACCTTGAACAAAGATTCAAAGGTCTGTATTATGTCAGTCTCTCAAAGAATATGTTGATACTTCTGGGGCTGCTATGAAACACTACCACATCTGTATGCTACAACATGAGTCCCTTCTATTTTGATGATTTTCTCTTTGTTTTGGAGTGGGGAATGCTCGGCAATGTTTGTTTTTTTTTTGTTTTAAGCTTTTAGAACATACAATTTCCACAAGCACTCATACAGAGCACTGCACTATTAAGACTGTAGCAAGTAGTTTTAAAAGGATGTGTAATCACACTCCACTAGTGTTTCACCAGATCTATTATTTTAGTGCATTATGATTATTTGGAGTCTTTAGATCAGACTTTTGCCTAAATACTACTGTAGTGATCATACTGTTTGACATATTGCAGTGCCCTGATGCGTTTTGCATGTTGCCCTGCATTTGCACAATGCCTTTGCACTGATGTGTGACGCACATGTACATCTGCATTTGCACAATGGTAGATTTGTAATTGCAGGTACTTAAGGCCCAGCGACTTCCTTGTTCCAGGAAGCAAGGATGGATAAAAGGCAGCAAACGTTCTACAGGAGAAGAATCCTGGTTTTTGAAAGAGCAAGTGTACTTGAACAATACTTTGAACAAAGTGCCTCTTAATAGTCTTAAGTCTTTCCAAACCAATCCAGTAAAAACTTGTGGAATGGAGGCAATGCTTTCCTCTGAGTGACCTCGCAGTCGGAGTTCAACAGTGAGAACTGTGCCCACCTTTCTTATTCTCTATTTTGGTTTGGACTTTCTCAGTAATACAGGGAAAATGAGAATGACTGAGCAGCAGTGGAACAATGTTCTGGCCAATCTAGTTTTAGTTTTAATCACAGCCAGGATTGATCACTTGAGGAGTCTGTAAAGAGCGAACAAGCACAGAGGAGCACAGCAGAAGTGCCTTCTAAAAATTCATTTTATAGGTCCTAGAGTGAACATAGGGCACATATATGAACTTCATAAGAACACAGTCATGAGTTACAAACCTGTTATGTGTGTATTAGTACTGAGGAGTTTTAATTTGTATTCAGTCTTACCCTCATGCCCTCAAACCGTGACAGTGCCCTTAGGGGTCTCAGAGCTCGGAGAGTCCTAAGAGATTTCATAGGACCAACAGAACTGTCCACGAGGTTTATTAGAGAGACCTGAATGGGAAGAGGAAAGAAAGTGCTAGCAGTGTCCTTATGTCTGCCTCCTTTGTTCCTGTTTAAATAAAATCAATTCTAGATCTCCCCATGTATTCAGTGCCTGGAGTGCAATATCCTGAAACCATCCCTGTGGGAGGTAAGGCAAGACAGTGGTCTTAAATTTGCACCCAGGAAATACTCAGCAATTCTGCCACTACATTCTGCATCAGGACCCACATGGAAACACCAAGTGTGCTGGTTTGAGGCTAACTGGAATATTTTAATAAAACAAATTAGATTATAGGCTGAGAAAGGAAAACATTGGTGATGTCTCCTTCGTTCATAGGTTTGCTGACAGATGCGAAAGTAAGAACACAAACATAGTTAAGACAGAGCTGCTGGTGTCTGAGCTCTGGGCTGTTGGTCTTTCCCTTTCCTTGCCTTCCAGGTGGATCTGTGTAACCCAACTAATCAATTTCTGCTTCTACTCCCCCCTCCAGGGCTGATCTTCCCTGTTTACCTGGCATGTAAGACAGATACTGGGATAAGATTAGGTGGTGGGGGGGAAGGTGAAAGGGTGGTTGGGAACCCCTTTTGGGGACTCAATTCCCGGGAGGGGCATTGTGTTTCTGTATCACCTTTTTACTGTATATAGCTGTACATTTTTGTAACATATTGTAAATATCTGCTTGTATATTGTGCTGTGCTGTAAATACAAAGCTTCATTCATTAACTTCCAGCCAGTTGAGTCTAGTTTGGGTGATTTCAAAAGCGTGTGGCAGGCAGATAACTCTCAAAGCACTACACCAAGGAAGAACTTACATCTACAATGAGGAAATCCAACCAGCACCAGGCATTGGTGAAATATTTCTTGAAGCCATAAGCCACCCATTTCAGGAGCATTTCCAGAACAAAGATGAAAGTAAACATTTTGTCAAGAAAGGCCAACATGTTTCTAATGGTTTTTCTCTCATTTACGTGAATGTCCTCAAATGCCTGAAACGGTAACATACAGATAAATGATAAGAGTCAGATGAGCTTTGTAAAATGAAAGTCCATCATCTTTTGCTCAAATCTGTATCAGTTGATAAATGTGTAATTCTTCAGGTCCCTTCTCTTTTTCTCTGGATAGTACAGCCCTAAGGACATGTACATCATGCACACTGGAATCCTAGGAGGAAAGTATAGACTTTCAGAAATTAAAGAGAACAAAGTACTATCCTTTTTTTTTTTTTTTTCCTTCAAGTACTAAGAATAATTTATTTGTTTTAACGACATAAAAACTCCTTTATATTTTATGGCTGTTAAATAACTTCCTGAGGAAAATCCAGTATATGATGTAAAAAGAAGCAGCTTTAGAGATTTATTTATTTTTGGGTTTACCTCTTCTTTCTCAAAATGTTTAATAATATGAATAATAGATTTGTAAACATTACAACAGTGGATAAAGAACTGCTGTGTAAAGGCTTTTCTATTTTCTCCTGTTGAGTTCAAACATTTTCTGCAAAAAAAAAAAAAGCCCCAATTTATATGAGTGCAATTTAAAGCTAAAAATCCTTCTGAATAAATACATGAAGCTGCTACACTGACCAGGGCTCCGCTGCTCAGAAGAATCATGAATATGATAAAGGATTCAAACCAGGAGTGTTCAACAATCTGGTAGCAGGTTTTTCTCAGATTCCACCATGTTCCTCCTCCAAGCTTTAAGGTACTACCCTTGTAACAACGGAAATATTGGACACAACCTGAAAGCGAGAGATGGGAATAAGTGTGTGGAAGGAATGTGTGTGCATGTATACGTACAATAGGAAGTAATGCATGTGAAGAATTCTGTCCATCTTCCTTTCAATAACCCTGGTTTCCTCAGTAATGTGGATCTGGGATGTGAGATGTGGCAAGGAATGGCACTTGCAGAATTTTGTGTGAAGAAACCTTTGTTTGCTACAGATTTGCTTCACCTTCAGTTGAATTCTGTAATGGCTTGGAGGCACACTTGAGCCTGTGACTATGGAGCACAAACCAAAACATTCCATATTCCTTCTCTGGAGCAAGGAAAGGAAAACTTTTAAAAAAAATCAAAGAATTTTTATTTCTTTTATTTTAATGGCTGTACTGGCAAAAAAAAAAAAAAAGCCATCAATAAAGCAGTTTTGAAAAAAAAAAGTGCTGTAGTTCAGAAACCTGATGTCTGCATTATTAATGCAACATTTGTGGTTTTTTGTTTGGGTTTTTTTTTTTTTTCCCCTGGAGAAAGCAAACTGCCATCTAGGTGCAGTGGATCTCTCTCAGGATTTATGATGTATAACATAATAGTAAAAACATCTATATCATTACTACACGTAGAATACTTTGCATTCAGGTGCAAGCTTCAAATGATTTCTACATGCTTCACTATTATTGATTCAAACCTAAAACTATGCATTAGAAGTTTCATTGACCCAAAGAGGGCACAAGGAAAAAAAAAAAAAAAAGCTCTGCAGAAGAGGCCAAAGAGGGAATGGGAGC
>VWZI01005509.1:2491644-2521852 GCA_013396835.1 Psilopogon haemacephalus
TTGATATTGTTCATTCTCTCATAAATAATACCAAGTGGGATTAAAAATAATCTGACACTATAAGCTCAGCATTGCTAGGGAAAAAATCCAGTTTTTATTATTCTCACTTACCCATAATGAACCCATGGGGGGGTCTTACCTTCTGGAAAGCAATTTTCTGGAGTCTTGAAGTCTTCAGCAAACTCTGGAATTTGTCTCAAGAGATCTCCAGGATTTGTCAGATCCACTGTGCTGCCTTCAGAAGAGCTGACGCTGCAAAGCTACTCAGGCAAAACATAGTCAGGTTCAAATGAATAAATTCACCCATGAAGGAAAAAAAAAAAAAAATCAAAATCAAACTCGGCTATGCAGTGGTATTTCAAGTAGCATCGGTAATGGGACAAACTTTGAGATTTTAGAAGTGTATGAGCTTAGAAGTACAAAGAGGTACAGTGAAGTAGGGACCAAAGCTACGTAATTACAGTATATATCTGCCTGGACAAGATGTAACTGCCTGTTAAGAGGGTAAATTGAAGAGATTTTAATTTCCTTATATGTATATGTAGTCCTCAAAGCTGGATGGACTACTTGGGTTGAAAACCAAGAAATCATGGAAAGATGCATTCAAACAGGAGAGCCAGATACATATATCTCTAGTGTCACACCAGGAGATGGACACCCATGACAGTATTTGTGAATTATATCACATATTCCTCAGTTACAAACTTTTTTGGTATCCCCATTACACTACATATGTAATGTGGGGAGTCAGCAGTTTATTACAAATTACTTACCCTATGCTTTTGTTCCTTTATGCTTGTGTATTGCTGCTTGTTGCTTTTTATTCTTTTTTTCCTTCTTCTTATTCAAAACTATGCTAGCAATGTTTTTTTATTAATAAAGATTATCTTTTGTATGATAATGACAAACTCATTTAAAGCCTTACTTTTCCTGTAACTGAGATACTTAGAGCACAGACAGACTTGCTGGAATTTCCCTCTTGGAACTGTATCTTTCTCCTAATGCTTTTTTTTTTTCCCTCATTTCCTCATTTGTTTTTTCTTTTTGTGGACTCAGATTTCAAGAAATGGAAAGCAGCAGAGAGAATTGCTGTGCATTATTTATTCAAATTGAATTATTTTCTTTTTTGTTTGTTTTTTTTTTTTCCCCATTTTTGAACACTCTCTTTCCTGCACATACATTTTTTCTTTAAAATCAATACCAAGAAACCCAGCATGGCTTCACTTCCATTCACAGATTTTGTCTCCATCACTAAGCAGCCAGACCAGCTACTGCAAGCTCAGAGCCACTGCTGCTACTAAACTCCACTCCAGCAAATCCTTGAGGAGAAATATACTCATGCTTGATCAATATTGGAAAGTCAATGCTGTAGAAGTTACCTCTTTTACTTCTGGTGATGAGGGTTCAACCTTCTTATCCTTTCCTAGGTAAAGCAGACTGAATTCTTCAGAGGAACATCCTGATCCTTTACTCCAGCTGCCTGAATTTTTCCCTCTTTCTCCCCTTTGCCTCAGGTGATTTTCATCCTGAAAATAGAATTATAGAATCATAGAATGGTCTAGGTTGGAAGAGACCTTAAAGATCATCCAGTTCCACCCCCCCGCCATAGGCAGGGACACCTCCCATTAAATCAGGTCGCTCAAGACCTCATCCAGCCTGGCCTTGAACACATCCAGGGAAGGAGCAGCCACAACCTCCCTGGGAAAAAAAATAATGCATGGATTATTAGAGGGAGTTTCTTCTCCCTTTTTAGGGAGCAGATAAGTTAGAAGAGAAAGAAGTACAGGATATGCCTTTCATTTAAAAGGGGGCTCTTTAGACAGAAGTTTTAAGATATGATCATTTTGAGTCTCTGAATTTACAATGGATAAAGAAAGGACTTTTTTTTTTTTTCCCCAAAGGACATGCAGCAAACTAAGGAATCTTAGTGAAATTGTCAAAAATTGAGAATCACTGCATAGAAAACAAGATGGAAACTTAAGGTGGGAAATCTTGAAACCAGAATAATGCTCCACAGTTAAAATGGAAGTGAAAAGTTCAGAGACTAGAAAGAAATAAGACAACATATGCTATCATTTCAGAAGCATGACCTTAACAGAGCCACTCTGTGCTTAATCCTTCTAAATTCTTCTAACAATTACTACATACTATGCAAAACAAGGATGGATGCAAAGAATGGACCTGAGCTGCAAATTCATATCATGAGCCCATGGTCATGTTCTTTATGCAGAACATACCTGGGGGGGGGTGGAAAAAAAAGGTATGTGAATAATTCCAAAATAGTTGGCATCCTGCTCATCAAGTTGGAGATATGGATTTGATGGGTGAAGCAGCAGCCAAAACAGTGGCAGGGAAAGATAGCAGCAGTAAGCAGCCGAAAAGACTGAACAAACTGTACTTCCAGACATAAGGCTCTTGATGCTCCAATGAAAGTATATTAACTTTTCCATTGCTGCTGTTATATAGCCTATCCCTAGAATGTTCACCTCTTCATTACTTTTTCCTATGTCTGAGTTAGAAATCTAGCTCAAACTGCCACACTGGAGACATCAAAAGCCGCCTGGATGCCATCCTGTGCAATCTGCTGTAGGTGAACCTGCTCTGGCAGGGGTGTTGAACTAGCTGAGCTCCAGAGATCCATTCCAATCACTATTATTCTGTGAAATGAAGCAATATATGGCACCCTATTCTGCTTGAGCCAGTCTTCTACCATGCACACATCCCTCAATTCCAGTGTTCCAGCACAAAGAAATCCCTTACCTGTTTGCTGTGTTCTGGGTCTGTGCATGAGCTCAGTTTATCAGCATCTTCAAATCCCTCACTCGTATTCTCCGCCTCAGCAATAGGGACACAAATGAAGATATTTGGATTGGTAACAAAATCTTCAAGCCCTGAACATTTGTCTGCATTTTTCTCGACCCATTCATTATTGTAATTCTCTTTACAATTTTTCACTTCCTCGGACTTGAAGCCAAGTGAGTTCTGTGCAGTCAACTCCTTTTTCTTCCTGTGGGCCTTCTTTATGTGTCTGAGCTTTCCACAACAGGTGTCCCACGTAGCCCTCTTCACAAAGTGAAGTCCCCTGTGGATCCGAGCAAAAGCAATTCGAAGATTGTTCATCTCTCTGTCGTCCTCTGCTGTCTGGAGGCAGTCAGCACTGAAAGAATTCAGCAGCAGGGCAATGAAAAGGTTGAGAACCTGAAAGTCGATGATAGAATAGCAGAATTAGAAGTCAGGAGAGAACATTCAGAAATCTAAATTCCTACTTCGAAGAACACAGCTACTGTCAATGTTCAGTCTTATTGAACAAAACTAAACAGGGTGATAATAAAATGACTGTGACGTTGTGGTTGATGAAGTGAACTTCTCTCTCAGAAACCTCAGTGCTCCCCTGAACATCTTTCCCCAAAACATTATCTAAAATAGTAGCAAAACCAAGCCTATGCATGCCAAACACATTATTTGGCCAAAACCAGTTGTCAAAGGTTATATTAGTAAAAAAGATTATTGGTATGGCTTGTGAATTTAATGTCTCTTGCTACTTCAAAGAAGAATTAAATCAGGCCCTTGTGAAGACACTCCCAAAGTCCTGTGAAATCAGCCTCAAGCTCAGCAATTCTATAAAATATGCTGCACTATCACAGAAATCAAAACCAGGAGAAGCTCAAAGTGAGGTTTCCTCACTGCTTTTCAGTACACTGAAATAAAATAACATTTGAGGGAATGGGAGATTTTTTTTTCTTGTTTCAGTTTGAGATAGGACAACTATATCTTAATATTTATCATGTTAACTTGGCAAATAGCACCCCATAGTCATCCATAGGCCATAGTCAATGGAGAATATTAACCCTCCAGAGACTAATTTATCCATCAGTTTTCGTTAATGACTTTTGGTTGGAATAAACCTCAGATACCTCTGTTTCCTTTGACGAAAAGAAAGCCTAGACAATGAGTGTAGGCTAAGCACTTAATTGCTTGATGTGAATATTGCTCACATCATTTCATCCCTGAAATCAATCACTGCAGTGTAGAACAGGCAGGACTTTAAACTAGGCAATTTGGACTTCAGCCACAGAACAGATATTTCCCATAAAGGACTGCCTGAACTTCATTCTTTTCAGTGGTTTCTTAAACTTGGTATAGTAATGAGAATGGCATAAGAAAAAAAGAAATGCTACTAGAAAGCTATGTATGATTTGGGCATTAAGAAAGGAAGGCAGCCTACTCCTTATATCCTGGTTCAAGCGTGCAGGGCTGTGTAGGGTGTGCCACAGTAGCAGCTAGCTCTTGGGCGTAGATTCTGCCATTTGCTGATAAAGAATCCAATACTTACAGGAGAAAAAATTACAAAAGGACTTCAGCACTCAGCTTCCCTAACTTAAGCAGGTAAATCACAAGCCTTACTGATTATTTGCATCCAGATCCTGTGTTGTATTTACTGCAAAGATATTTCTTGTCACATTGCCTCATGGAAAGGTCAAGTGATGCTGTGTGCAAAGCACACAAAAATGTGAAGATATGAACAGCAGCTCAAAGGTGAAAGGCAAAAGAGGCTTTTGCAGGCTATGACACACAGGTAACCATTCCAACTACATTTGGGGAAATGACCTTCAGTTGACAAAATGGCAGTTAAGAAGATTCTACCCAAAAGAGAAGAACATAGTGGAAAACTCACCACTAAATTTCCTATCACCATGACCAGCAGAAAGACCAGAAGGCACAGTGGTTGTTCAGCAACCACCATGCAGTCCCACATGGTCTCAATCCATTCGCCACACAGAATTCGGAAAACAATGAGGAAGGAGTGGAAGAAGTCCATCATGTGCCAGCGTGGGTTGCCACTTTTGTCTATTTTATGCCTGTTCTCCCAATAGCTTCTCCCAAAAAGCTGCACCCCTACTATAGCAAAAATGAAAACGATGATTCCCAGGACAAGGGTCAGATTACTCAGTGCTCCCAGGGAGTTACAAATTATTTTAATTAGTGTGTTTAACGTTGGCCAGGACTTTGCCAGTTTGAAGACCCTCAGCTGTGTGGAAACATAAAGCACAGTGTTAGACATCAGTAGTAGTAACTAATCTTTGCAGCATCCAGACTGAAAAAAAAACCCAACAAAAAAACAACACAAAAAAAAACATTTAACAGAAATTCTCAAGTATTCCAGTAATTTCATATTTGGGCTCTGTGACACTTTCACTTCTCTCTCTCTCTCTCTCTTTTTTTTTTTTTTTTTTAAACTGAGGAACACTGAAAACATAAACTAAACACCTCTTAAAACATGCAAGCTAACTTGAGTCCCAGGCAAGCATTTGACAACCTCAGCAGGTATCCATACAATGCATTTGATGCAGATTTAGCTGCCTGACTTAGGTGTGAGGCAAAGGACCAAATCTGGTGGCCTGCCTGCTGTATCACTATTGGAGAAGTCTATCTTTCACTAAACAAATGATGATCAGTCCTTGGTATGTGATGTGAACACCTTAACATCATTTTGTGCCTACTTTTAAGTATTGTTTTTTTTCTGTATTTTTACTCTGACACGTTTTTCCTACATTTCCTGTGCTGGTTTTTAATTTCTGACATCAGTTTTCCAACATGTCTACTCTGAAATAGGTTTTCCTATAAAAAATTTCTTGGTATAGTCAAAATAAATATATCTTTAAACACTGACTCTAACATCACCAGGAGCTGAAGAGTTTGTTCCTTATTCCTAGTGCCATGAGGATCCTATCTGCAGACAACAGAAGTAATCTCTGTCATTTTCATAAAACAAAGTTTTAAATAACTGACTAAATATGAGCCATTACCAGTCTGAAGGATCGTAAAACCGACAGGACTCCTCCTTTTCGCCTTTCTTTCTTGCTTTTGTGTTTGGGTAAACTGAGTTCAATTAAACTCAGGGTGACAATTACACTGTCAAAAATATTCCAAGGCTGCTGAAAATAATAATAGGGATCTAGAGCAATGATTTTTAAGATCATTTCTGCAGTGAAGATCCCTGTAAAAATCTGTGGAAAAAGAAACAGTAGCATCAGCCTAAAAGTAGCCATGAACTTATCTTTAGATCACGTTCCAACCATCTTTAGCTCATGTTCCAACCAATAACACTCATGGATAGGTCAACAAAATCCATTTTTTATGAACTTCTAACACACTCAATTTAAATAGGAGGACTGTTTTCTGCTTTCCTGGCAATGCATTAGAAGTATATCAGAATCATAGAATGGTTTGGGTTGGAAGGGACCTTAAAAATCATCTAGTTCCAACACCCATGCCATGGGCAGGGACACCTTCCATTAAACCAGGTAGCTCAAAATCCTGTCCAAGCTGGCCTTGGGAGGGACCATCCACAACTTCCCTGGGGAACCTCTTCCAATGTCTGACCACTTTCAGTGCAAAGACTTCTTCTTAGTGTCCTATCTAAATCTACCCTCATCCTAACACTACAAGCCCTTGTTAAAAAGTCCCTCCCTAGCTTTCTTGTAGGCCCCTGTCAGGTACTGGGAAGGCTGCTAATTTAGGTCTCCCCAGAGCCTTTTCTTCCCGAGGATGAACAGTCACAACCATCACAGCCTGTCCCCTCCAGCCCTCATCATCTTTGTGGCCCTCTTCTAGACCCTCTCCAACAGTTTGATGTATCAATAAAATCTGGGAATAGTCTATGTTGGAAATTTAGAGCCTATAAATGAAGAATTTGCTAGTCTTTATGTTTTACAACGAGTCTTAATGTCTCAAGTGAAAACATCCATCAATCAGTCTAGGTATAAAATGTCACACAGCTGAAAATTTACTTACCAAGTTGCCTACATTAAGCATCAATTTAAAACTATCTGACATATTATTGTGCTCCAGTGCCATAAACAAAGTGTTCACCACAATGCAAACAGTGATGGTGAGATCAATAAAAGGATCCTTCATGAAAGCAGCCACTTTTCTCTTGATTCTCAACCAATGTGGGCAACAGTCCCAAATTAGATACTTCAAAGCAAAATCATTCAGGCAGGGCGGGCATCTCCGCTGAGATTCTTCAAGTTCTAAATGCAAAAGAAAACTCCACTGTAATTAAATAGTAATCACTGAGCAAGATGGGGAAATAACCACTTCAAGTATTCCACAGACTAGAGAAGAAAAAGGAAATCTCACATTCCTCAGAGCTTTCCTGCACCATCTACCATTTAGAATCATAGAATCAGTCAGGGTTGGAAGGGACCACAAGGATCATCTACTTCCAACCCCCCTGCCATGCCCAGGGACACCCTACCCTAGATTAGGCTGCCCACAGCCTCATCCAGCCTGGCTGCAAACACTTCCAGGGAAGTGGCCCCAACCACCCCCCTGGGCAACCTGTTCCAGGGCCTCACCACTCTCATGCTGAACAACTTCCTCCTCACATCCAATCTGAATCTCCCCACCTCCAGCTTTGCTCCGTTGCCCCTAGTCCTGTCACTCCCTGATAGCCTAAAAAGTCCCTCCCCAGCTTTTCTGTAGGCCCTCTTCAGATACTGGAAGGCCACAAGAAGGTCAGCTGGGAGCCTTCTCTTCTCCAAACTGAACAGCCCCAACTCTTTCAGTCTGTCCTCACAGGAGAGGTGCTCCAGCCCTCTGATTTGTTGTGATACTTGCATCCTTTTGGCCAAATATAAATCTCATAGCCTTTCTTTCTTCACCAACACTGGATGTGTTTAAAAACCGTTTGGATGTGGTGCTTGGAGAGATGGTTTAGGATGAACCTTGTAGGGTAAGGTTAATGGTTGGACTTAGTGATCCTGAGGGTCTTTTCCAACCTGAATGTTTCTGTGATTCACCATCAGTATTAACAAGTGCTCCAAAATACTTTCTGAACCTGCTGAAGTCCTGTGCACATTAATTGACAAGCTGAAGCTTACTTAAAGGTAAATACAAATGTAGCAGGGCTTGGTAGTAATCTGGTTTTCAGAAATCTGCAATTTTTTCAGAGATCATACCCTTTTGTTAGTTGGATCTGTCCTTCTGTCTTCCCACCATATAGTTGCCATTTCATCTCCTCCAGGCTCAAATCTCATATCCTACCTTACACTTCCTATGCCAGTGTGATCCCCTTGCTCAACCTCACCCCAGGTCTAGCTCCTGTGTTCTGTTCTTCTAGATTAAATTACTTCCTCTTTATGTACCATGCGTGGACTCAGCAGAACTGGTGCCCAGGTCCCAACCAAGACCTTTTATGCTTCCCTTTCTGATGCCTGTTTTCTGGTTAGTCTGCAGCCACTTAGAGCTACAAGTCTTGTTCCACTCCAGTTCCCTGCTGACAGTGTACAACAAACCCCAGATCTTTGATAAATTACACATCAAAGCAAGGCTCCACTGGATGTCTTGCAGCTGTGATTCTCCCAAGACAAACAAAATAACGATTAAAAAAATGTATATCAAGTAAAGGGACCTTCATGCTACGACAGTACCTCTCTGCTACATCCCATACTTGTGGTCCAAGAACTGCTGATGAACTCCTCAATAACTGCAAAACAAAACAAGACTGCCTCACCTTGGACAACTTGGTCTGAAATTTCCCCAGTAAGATCTGCAACAAAACTATCAGCCATCAAATTAACTGTCAGGAATAAGCATCCCAAAGAAATTCAAATGGAAAGGTAAGTTAAAGGAATAAAAACCCAGGAATTGGCACTTCCATGATCTTGATAATTCTGCATGCCTTGTGACATCACAAGCCACAGGGTCAGGAGGTCAAAATTATATCTCCGTCCTGCCCCACAGATGCTCAAGAAACTCCTTCCACCACCACCTCCCCCTCTCCAGTCCTATTCCTTCTCTGTCCTACAAAATGAGGTCTTACAAGGAGGCAGAGAATGTACTTTAGCACCTAAGGACTCTGTCACCATGACTTTTTTTTTTCCAAAAGAGAGTCGAATTAATGATAAAATTCCTAACGACTCACCTACAAATCTCTGTTAACCTTTAAGAAATGTATTGACATTTTGGTCTTTCATGCTAGCATTACCTCAGGATTGAAATAAGCATAATGAGGAACCACTTACCCTCCAAGACACTGGTAATTATGCTGACTACGCTGGCTGCCCTTTGTCTCTGAAGTGCCTCGTTAAAGTGCTCCACTGACAGATGAGGAGGCAAATGCATCATGCTGCTCTCATCATTTACAGCTGCCTGCTTGAAGAAGTAAACATGATTAGGGAGATACCACAGGAATAAAATGAAATAGAAAGTGATGATGGGTAACTATGAAAGTTAATAGGAACAGTGACAGGCAGCCAAAGAAATGTGCCTTTTCTAACAGGATGCCATAGATGTTGAGAATGAAGGTCTCTCTCTTCAACAATAAAACTGCAGTAAATGGATCCTGCAAGCATGTAATAAGCAATGGGGCAAGGACAAACTTTGGAAATAAATGTATGAGGGGAAACAGGCCTAGGAAATACCCTAAATAATGGAAAAGGAGAGAGATTATGGATAAACTGGTAGGAAAGTATCTGTAGCCACTTGGAAAACCTACAAAGCTCTTCTGTGTGATGCTAAAGGTGATATGAAAGACATTACAGGTATTGATCAAAATTGCTATCTTGGACAGGGCATGGGATAAGAAGGCTCCTTGGTGACTTGTAATCTCAGCACTAGGAACCTTTAGAAGTATGTTAGTACAAATGGCAAATAGCAGAAATGTGAGCTTAGTAAAGTAATGCTGAAGGAATTTATCAGATTATTAAAAATCACTTTCTACTGACAACTTGTAACCCACTCATATCAGCAAACTTCATTTCACATGACTGCTTGCCATTACTTTGGAACTCTTAAGACATGAGGAAAGCTGTCATTTACAGAAAAAAACAAACAAACAAAAAAATATATTAATCTCTTTTCCTTACCAGATCCCTTTTTCCCAAGTCTTCCATTACTGGTGGAAGCATTACTCCTTCAGGAGACACTGGATCCAGACTGTGCCCTCTGCTACTTCCCCCTCCCATCACTGAAATCATGCCATTGCAGTCATCTGGGTGAGCCCACTTGCTGCTCTGCAGGTAGCTGGGCGTAGCGGGGTGAGAACTGTGGTTCATCTGACTTTGGACACTGGGGCGTCTTCCCACCTGCGTGACCGACAGCGAGCGGCGTGGGGTCTCGTGCTCCCCAGCACTGCGTGTCTCCTCATCGCCAAAATCCCCTCTGGAATCAACTTCTACAGCAGGAATTTGGAAGTTGAACACGCTGCCATGGCTAGGTCTGCGCTTCGCCTGATGGTACCCGTACATCAGGCCAAGGAAAGACTAAAAGTCATAAAGAGAGAATGTCATATCACAGAGAAAACATTGCGGAGCAGTAAATGTTCAGGGCTTTGTAACATTTTGTTGTAGTGGAACTGACAGGGTCAAAAATAGGCCTATACATGTGCTGGCTTGGCCAGGCATCTTTTTCTTCTCTCCTTACCTCTGTTTGGGGAGAAGCAACTGGGGGGGGGAAAGGACAAAAGACCTGGAGCCATGGAGTCTAAGCACTCTGGCTTACCCAATTTGTTTTGCTCCTGCTTGCATCCTGTGGTAAACAAGGTACATGAGCTTGGCGTTTGCTAAATTTGTGCTAGGCCTATGTGTCTTCCCTAATATGGTCATAGCAAGCTGTGGCTTCACCCAAATATGGTCATGCTTGGCTAACTGCGACTCTAATTGGATAATCTATGTCCAAAGGCCCATCAATCTCAGGCATTGATAGACAAGCAGATAAGCAGGTAGCACAAGCCTTTGGGCTACTGTCTTGATAATGAGGCCTTGCAAGCTGAGAAATAATATTTGTGAGTAAATAACCTTAAGCCTTGATTTACCTAGCCTTCTGCCTAAGCAGAAAGAGTCCTGAGTCCATCTAGTGGCCAAGCAGGATAACTAACTGCAAGAAACCTCCTCTTCCAGTTTAGTTGAGTCCAGTTGGATTTAATCATTTATATATTGATTGTTAATACTGGATCTAGACATTATTTCTGTAATGCACTTGATGACCGTTGCAATCAAACGAGTTTATCATTAAAATTAGTGGTCAAGGGTGGAAAAGTTTGAATATCAAAATTAATAAACAATATTAATCTTGAAAAATCATCTTGCATTAATTAATCAAACCCCATTCCATTACACATTTCTTAGCAACTGTTGCAAATGCAAAAAAAAAAAAATTATTTAATTTAGATTTTTTCCAAAAGGGATCATACAATGGTTTGGATTGGAAAGCACCTTAAATGTTATCTAGTTCCAACCCCTGGCCATGGTCAGGGACACCTTCCACTACCTCATTTTGCTCAAGCCCTTGTCCAACCTGGCTTAGAACACGTCCAGGGAGGGGGCATCCACAACCACCCTGAGAAACCTGTTCCGGTGTCTCATCACCCTTCCTGTAAAGAATTTCTTCCTAGCATTCAGTCTAAATGTACACTGAAAGCCATCCCCATCTCACCCTATCACTACAAACACCTGTAAAAAGTCCCTCTTCAGCTTTCTTGTATGCCTCCTTCAGATACTGGAAGGCTTGTGCCTAGATTTTGAACGGCAGATAATAAAATCCTACCAGCTATAGCAATTGTCTTTATGAGAAGCTTCATATTTACTTTTCAAGTAATAAACTTTTAACTGAGAGTGAGGGCACAGAAGTTACATTCCTATAGTCATTCTCTTGTTTTATTTCTCAATATTAATGCATTTTCACCAATAGTGTAACTTTCCTTCCATCCTCTGCCTACATTTCCTTTCCAAATTAATTTTTAGGTATGATTCTTCCGTATCCCAAGAGGTTATTTATTTTAAAGACTTAAGGGTGATCCGTGTTTGCCATGGGATTTGGGTTGTGTTTTCAAGCAATCTATTTTAGCATTAAAATTGGTAAATCTGTCAGGATCTCAGGCTCTGACAATAGATTACCAACTTTCGTTGATTGTCTGTGGGCTGAGATTTGGGGAATTGTTGTTCTTCTTCATTATCTTCTATCCCCAAGGATTTATTTCTCTTTTTTCTGTTGCTTCTCTCTTTGATTTCTTTGGTAGACAGAGAAGAGGCTTCAAGGGAGCTAATTGACAGGATATCAATTCCTTTAATAGCCAACGACTGAAATGAAAAGAAGAACGTGGATTATATTTCTGTTGGGTACTTTGTAAGCAGAAAGAAAACATTTCTGTGCTTTGTATTATTTCCTCTTAATTTCTGTTTCACAAAGATCGTTAGAAGTCTTCCAATATGTGTTAACACTAAAAGGAAGAGGAAAGAATATCCCAGCATATGGAGCGCTGAACAATTTGTATTTGCAGTATGTTGCACAATCACATGTATTGAGCATGCCAGGAGCAAAATAATCACATTATAGCTCCTATTCTCCCATGTGGCATATTTGCTTACAATAAAAATGCTCAATTTGAAAATCGAGCTGTGGAATATATCCATTTCCCCAAATACATGTGCAAACAGTATTAAAATTGTGGGGGTTTTTGGGTTTTTTTTCATTTGGGATCCTTAGGACTGTGTTAATTCTGTGGCTAACTTTCTTTCTCATACTGAATTTAGGACAATGTTTTCAAAACTTGGGATTATCTTGTTCCAGAAGCTTCTAAGCCATTTAAGCTACCAAGAGTCTTTTCATTCAACTTCAATAGGTTTTGATTAAGATGTTAACACAGTTGATCAAATGAATTACTGTATATTTCTCTGCTTGGCAGCCCACAAAAGTAAAATAGAAAAAAAAAATTACAGTTTTCTTTCTGAAAGCTTCTAGCTGGTGGAATATTATGTTTTCCAGATTTCAAATGAATATTTTTCTTACAGTAAAAGCAGCCTTTAATGCTCATTATCTGCAACAAAATTCATTGTTTCACAAGAAAAATACACAGTTGAACAAAAAAATTTCTCCAGTAGCTCTATGGGCACTGCCTTCAATAAGTCACTCCAACGAGTGACTACTATAAGCAGCTGTACCCAAGGAGTGTTGCTTTTTCTTACATGACTGACAACAGAACACTGAGATCAAGGATTTCCAGGAAATAATTTACATACCTCCTGCTCCTTCTGTAATAATTCCATGGCTTCCCGGAATTTTCTTTCCTTTGCCTCTGTTTCAGCAATGGTAGCTTTGTTCTGGTCTTCATAGGCCATCGTCACTACAGCCAGAATCAAGTTGACTAGATAAAATGAGCCCAGAAAGATGACCAGCATGAAGAAGAATATATACACCTTCCCAGAAGCTCTGAGGGTCTGTAAGCAGCACAACCCAGGGATAAAAATTACCATAAAACATATCAAATAAGCTTTCCCTACGTCTCTGGATTTTTTCAGATGCACTCAGCTTCCTATAAACAATACTTTAGGAAGCCCAATGGAAATATATCTTCCTTAGCCCCTCTTCCCCCTCTTTTTCTCTTCTACTTTGTTCCCTGTGATCATATACCTCATGAGGAGGAGTGAGGAGGCATTGTCATGTTTTTGAAGGACAACAGAAGACCCTTTTAGCACTTTCTTTGCAATCTCTAAACCGGCAGGGTAATAGGGCTGTTGCTGTGATGCACTTCAACATGCCTTTTTAGGAGTCACTTCTTGGAGGAAGGGAGAAGGAAGGATATGGGCTTAATGACTTGAAGATATTGCTTTTATTTGAGGCTTCTTGCATTGTCTAAACATTTCCTGCTTCATCTATTTCTGCCCCTGGAAGACCAATCGTGAGTTATGCACAAGGCTGGTACCTGCTGGTACAGTCGCTCCCAGTAGTCCTGGGTCATCAGGCGGAACAAGGAAAGAAAAGCCCAGCCAAACGTGTCAAAACTAGTGAAACCATAATCAGGATTTGGTCCAGTTCTAAAGCATATGTAGCCTGGAGGACAGGTCCTAGAAGTAGAAAGGGGAGCTCTTTCAACTGTGCAGATTTCAAGGAAAGCTACATCTTACGTGAGAGTTCTGATTATTATCCAGTTCTGCATTTTATTAGCTTGCAAAACAATTTTCTGGTCCAGATAATATTGGGTGGAAAGTGGAATGGAAAAAGCAGCACCTGCAACCTAGGACAACTCCCTCATCACCAGCAAAGGAAGATGACCACCAACCCAGGACAACTCCCTCATCACCAGCCTGAGGATGAGTCCTCTGCCCCTTACTGCAAAAGCAGCCACATCTCCCTCCTTGCCCAAACCTGCCCTTCAAAAGCCACATTTATGTTTTCCAGTTTAAAACTCATGAGCCTACACAGAGAGAAGTGTCTCTGAACTGTGCTGTGTCTGACATCTGTGTCTTCAGTTCCCTTGTACACTCATGGGTCTGAGAAAGCCAGCACTGCTGGAAAGGATCAGAGGCATTTAGACCTGGACAACCTACTGCATGTTCATGCTTTGTTCCCTACATGTTATCTGACTGTTTCTATATTTTGTTGTTTGTGTTCCTGTTATTGCATTCAAGGAA
The DNA here is from genome assembly GCA_013396835.1 of Psilopogon haemacephalus. Lineage (NCBI taxonomy): Eukaryota > Metazoa > Chordata > Aves > Piciformes > Megalaimidae > Psilopogon > Psilopogon haemacephalus. Next base: position 2,506,059 of record VWZI01005509.1, read on the forward strand.
AGCTTAGGATTTCTGCTCTTATGTTTTATAACTGAGCAAATATAGAAGCACTGAGGCAGAGAAATCTTAAGAAGAAAGAATAATTTTAAGTGCACTTACCCAGCGCTAGGACCACATAGCAAAATATCTGAGGTGCCCTCTTTCCTGGCAAAGTATTCTATTAAAAAANTATCCCTTAATGTGAGCAGTGACCAGTAATTGTATGTGCACAGACATAGAGATATTTCCAATGCTCACCAGATTGGAAGGTGTCCTGTCCTCATTTATAAACAGCTATGTGCATATGCACAAATTTCAAACTCATGGCAGTACTTAAAACAGAAATTTTAAAAACATGGTCACTTTGGCCTCATCTGAATAAAGGAAGTGATGAATTAGAGGGCACAGACCCTGGTCTGGTGTGGTTTTGTCAAGTGGTAATTAGTCCTTTCCAGGATAGGATACAAACATCATTTGGGGCAGCACAGACCAGTTCTGTTTCCAGGGAGCAATATTTTTATATATATATTTATAAAAGTTCCCCATTTTGAGGAGGAAGACAGAGTACTTGGCTGTAAAAATACACACCGTGCCACGTCACTGCTCTGCTGAGCCAAACTGACCTGTTGAGCCAAACTCAACAGGTCCTGACCCTAATGAGTTGAGAAATAGAGATTTCTCCATGAGGATGCAGGAGCTGTGCCCTTTTTGACACCTTCCTCTATTTCTCTTAACATGAGTAACTCTGCTATCTGAGAAAGCAGCAAAGGAATAGCTTTAATGCCAAGAGCTAATTAGCACCATTAAGGTGTGGGTTTATTATCCCTGATGCAAGGAAGGTCTAATGTAGCCCTGGTGCTCCTCAAACCTTGGCTGTGCTCGCTAGGTGAGATGGGCACGATTCAGAGCCATCAGGAATCTTTAGTTGCATCTGTACAGTACCATATAAATACTAATAAGTCACTGGGTTGCTTTCTCCCCAAATTTTATTCAGGTTTTTTTTTTTCTTGACATCTGACAGAAAGGTTAAGATTCAGTGATTGAGCTTCAGAGAATCATAACAGTAGGTAGTTCATTTTGAAGACAGGTATTTTTCCACAAAATGAAAACCAAAGAACCCCTTGAAATAATATACAATAAATCATCTAATAGAAAACCAGGCTTCTAGTGCTATAAATCCTAAATTCTTCAGGAAGGTCATTTAGCTGTCTTTAAAACTGCCTGGTCCCTCCTGTTCCTTTTACCATCACTGCAAATGGCCCAGCACACAGGATGTATGGCATAGGATGTGAACATGATTATGAAGCAATGGAGATTTTTTGCAGTTCTTAAGCCTTACTTTCTCCAGGGCATTGCCTTTACACAGCTGCAATGTTTGGTGTCATAAAATAAATTTAAAAGAAATCAGGTGGGTTTGTTTCTTGTTTCTTCAGTGCATAAAATTACTAGATTTAGCCAGAGTGTGTTAACATCCAAGGTCTCATGTGGTGTTCCAGTCACTGCCTGGTTTGTTTTGAAGTTTGCTTTCAACTGTGATTTTTACAACACTCTGTGTATGCAAATGCCTTTGTGCTTACATGTGGTTTTCTGCTAGGTGCAAGAGTTTCTTGCAGAGTTTTCCCTCAAGAATTTTTTATACAAAGAATTTCTCCCCCTAGACTGTGAAGTTATTAAAGAAATCCTGTCTGGACAAATCTTTTGCTAATAGCATCCTGTGGGGCTTTTTTTAAATTACTACGTTTCCCCTGCTTTTGTCCCTGCATGACTGCCACTATGTCTGAACTTGCTGGCGGAGATTTTCTTCAGCGATAAAGGCTGCTTCATATTTCTGGCAGGGACATTGTTTACTTTGGGTATAATTTTTCATGTATGTTGAGGCTTTTCCTTTAGCACAAGATTTTTTCTTTACGAATTGAATCTTACAGTTGCTCTTTCTCTGAATGCTGTGGTGTGTTTTCAGATCTCTGCTCTCTGCTTCCATCACAAGGCTCAGCCCAGATGCAAACATGAAAAATGTTGTGTGTTGTACATATATAAGACACATATGATATGGGGAAGAAACTAACACCAACTTTGAACAAAATTCCTCTGCTTCAAGCTGAAGAGTAGCTCACTGGGCAGCAATATGAAGATGTGCAGACTCTTCAGCATGTAGTGAAAGGTGAACATTAGAGAATTACAGCAGGGAATGGAACTAAGGATGTTTCAGTTATTGTCACATCATGCACGGAAACCAAGCTGGATGTTACTGGAGAATCTGGGAGTGCTTTTTCTTCTAATGAAGGGAAAGGATGCATTCCTGGATGCCTGCAAGCTGCTCTGGCAATCTGAAAGCCATTATCAGGTAGTTACTCTTCAAAATACCAATCAAAGCATCGGTATCATTCACAGGGAGTGGTTATACATTCATGCATAGGTATCAATACTATCAACTGAAGAAGGACTAAAGTGAAAAATTACCTGTATCATTAGCATACATTTCATAGAAGTCGTATGTTTTATTATTGAGCTCTGTAGTGTTCTTGGTACATTTGTATCTCAGATTGCCCTTAAAAAGCTGGAGGCCTATGAGGGCAAAGACACTCAGGCAGAAAACAGTCAGAATCATAACATCAGAAAGCTTCTTCACAGACTGGATAAGTGCCCCTACAATGATCTTGAGTCCTAGGAAGACAAAGGGAAAATGGGATGAAAATCTGAAATTTATTTGTCATACTTGATTACAGTTAAAGCAACATATAGCAACCAATGTCCTAAAATTACTGGATAATGTGTAGCAAATGTATTTACGACATAAATATAGTTTGGATGAGAGTGAATAATATGACCAAAAAATGCTTTTCCTCATTTGATTCACCCTACAATTTCCAGATGTTCATTTTATCCTGTAAAATATTTAGGCAAGGATGAGAATTAGTTTAGTTATTCTGATCCAGAGCAAGTAATATTCATAATTCAGATTAAATTTCCAGTACTGGTAATGTGTAAGGAAACTGGAACCACCAGAAACGATAATGAATGCAATCAAAAAGACAAGAATGAAAAGACAGAGGCAACTCATGGGTTCTTAATTTGTATTTCATCACGAGAAAGAACCCACTGTGTTTATAAGTAAGGGAAAAGTGACAAGGAAACTGATTTCCCAGGGATTATGGAAGATGATTAACAGTGAAGTCTGTTCAGCCACCACCTTCTGTTGAACCATAACTCACAAACCAGAAAGAAGAGAATTCTGTAAAAATGACATTATGTTGACAAAACCTTTAAAGGCATAATGAAAATAAATTAAATACTGGATTGTTTCCAATACTTGATTTATTCTGGCTGGGCCTGGTGAACTTGGACATTATTTATGTCCATAAATTCAGCTATGTCTGCAATCAGTGAAAGATACAGGGGAAAAAAAATTAATAAAGGCAAATGCCAACATTTTGATTGGAGCAAGGAATCAGTTGTAAGTAATAGAAAATAGTCAGCAAATAGGTTTTCTTACCTGGGACTACTGAAATGGTTTTTAAAGCTCTCAGAACCCTGAATGTTCGTAGAACTGAGACACTCCCCAAGTTACTAACTGCTCCCACGTACCTGCAAAGTCAGGATGGGGTACATCAAGTGATTGAATGGAGTGAACAGGGCAATTATTTTACAGTGATCATTCTTAGATGTCAGCTCTCCCAGGCATATTTTAAGTAATAATAACCTATATATCAAAGATTTTTCTGTAGACTTCAAAACCCATTTCTTGATTATTAGTTCCCTTATGCAGTAACTCTTGACTTGTGCACAACTGGTTGTGTGTCTGTATCTTGAAACACCATGTATTTGAAGTACAAAGATAACACTCAAACTTACTCATTTCAAGCTGAACTGCTAATTTAATTTCTTTGATCTTCCCTCTGTAGCTGCACCTAACCAGTATAAAAACTTCCTAATTACTAGAAACTTAATTAGAAATTCCAGCTGTGATTTTTGGCAGTAAAGAGCCCAAATTTAAAGCACTGTGCCAGTATCTCAAACTTGCACTCTCACTCATAGGGTTGGTGTGTCAGTATTTGACAGCCCAGCTATTACTGCTGACTGAAATACATCCATTCATGCTTAGTCAGCAAGTGTAGGACCATAGAATTGTTTCGGTCGATAAGACCTTGAAGAGTATCAAGTCCAACAGTCAACACAGCACTGCTAGGTGGCCACTAAACTGTGCCTCTCAGCACCTCATTTGCAGGTCATTCAAATCTCCCAGGACTCTGGGCAGTCTGTTCCAATGCTCAACCCTTTCAGTGAAGAAATTTTTCCTAACATCCAACCTAAACCACCCCTGGCACAACAAACCTCTTGTTCTGCACAGCTTTGCTCCTTTCTTGATAGACTAATATGGAGTTGTGTCAAGGCAGGTGATAAAACAAGAGGTAGAGTCAATGTCCTGGGGAGTTTCATATGCAATTAAGACCCACAGGGGCTGTTTTGTCATACTGCAAGAAACCTTTTGCACCACAGCAATAAGACCTTCAAACACAGAGCACCAGTACAGGTAATCCATATTTGATCTGTTCCTGCTTACGCCATAACGATAACAGTGAAATCCAACCAGTTCCAGGGATCTCGAAGGAAGGTGAATTCATTTAGACAGAATCCTCTTGCCAATATTTTGATCAGTGATTCGAAAGTGTAAATGCCAGTGAAAGTAAATCTAGGGAGAGAAAAGTGCCCAAAGGGAAAAGAGCAATATTAACAATTAACAGAAGAGGCATAGGCAGACTACTTACTGTCCAGGACAACAAATCAAGCACAGGGAAAGCTGCTGCTGATTTCAGTGTACTCTATCAGTATCTGACTTACACAGGTCGAGTCAGTAGCTGACTGCAACCTAGACATGGCTGTTAACATGAATGCTTGTGATTTTTTTTTTTTTTTTTTTGTCATTCAATTTATTTATTTTTTTTTTACTCTTTCATGTGAATCCTCATAATTTAAAACCACAAAACTCCCAGCTACTTGCTAAAATAAAGACCCAAATTTGTATCTCCTTCTGGTTTCAAGTGGCCAAGTGAACGTGTGATGCACTGTGTGCTCTCTACTTCAGGGACACTGCATCCATTTCTACGTAGAATGTTTAAAACACTTAAGAGAAATACAGGAGCGCAGGATTTTCAATTTCAGATGGCAATTATTCTTATTAATGGAAAATTATCAGTAAAAGCTCTCCTGGACTTACTGAGTGCACTTATCGTTTCAACAAGGCAGAGATCTCCCTACAGAATTCAGGAGGCATTCAGTCAGTAGTCAGCAAATGCACTAAGAAGCCATACACATGTAGTGCTTCCCTTTTCATTTGGAAAGAAGCATTCTGAAATTATCATTGAAATGCATTTGAACAGCAGACATGATGCCAAGAGCAGACACAATGCCAACAGCAGACACAAGCCTTATCTAACTTTTTGTGCTCTCATAGGTAAAGAAGTATCACAGAATCACAGTAAGGTGGGGGCTGGAAGAGACCTCAGGGAATCATTTATTCCAACTCACCCAGAGCAGGTTGCAAAGGATTGCATGCAGGCAGGCTTTCAGGATCTTCAGAGAAGGAGACTCCACAGCCTCTCTGGGCAACCTATTCCAGTGCTCTGCTACCCTCCAAGCAAAGACTTTTTTTCTTATGCTCAGGTAAAATCTGTGTTCCAGTTTGTGTGCATTGTCTCTTGGCCTGTCACTGGACACCACTGAAAAGAGTCTGGCCTCATCCTCTTGCCCAATTACTCTTTACATCCTGACAAGATCTCCTTTCAGTCTGCTCTTCTCCAGGTGAAAACCCAACAATTGAATATTATTTTTTAAAAATTTAGAAGAGAGCAACTCTTGTGCTTCAGTGTCAGTAACAGTGGAATATGTGTTCAGATAAAGAGTAAATAATTACTGAGTTCAGAAAGTGTGAGAACAAGCTGGAGCAATAGGACAGACATGAGGCTAGTTCAACAATAGAACTTAATCTATACTTACTTTCTTCTATAACACCATAACTGTTGTAGTTATTGAGCTTAAAAACAAAAATATGCCCTCAAAGCAGAAAGAAAAATGACAAAGTCCTAACATAAGCAATTTTCCTTTTAACTCCCCCATGAACTCTTGAGTGAAGACAGCAAGTCTCAATAATTCAATAAAACTACAAAATTAAAACACATACATACCCAAAGATACTTACTCAACATACTTGTTCCATGAAGCAGATGAAGAATTCTTAGGGGACTCAGTGAGAGCCATGAATACACAATTAGTTAGAATAGTGCACATGATAAACAAAGTGAATAATGTAAATCATGGGAGTGAAGGCAAAGAATGTGATGTGATGTTGATTCAGAAATGCATTTAGATTGTCTATCAGCCATAGATGTAGTATCTGTTATTTTAAAGCACATTTAAGAAAGAATGGAAAGAGGATGCATTTTTAGTTTCATTTTATAGCACAGAAGTTAAAAACTTGCACCAGGTTACACAGGTGAAGCCCAAACCTGACTGCATTGGCAGAGCTCCACTCTTCTGAAGGGACAGCATGAAGTCTGCCTGGCCACCTGCAAATGTCTCAAAGAACTCGAGATGTCCATGTTTGACTAACTCTTGGGACTGTCCAGCTGCTGTGTGGGACCTGCTGACTATAGAGTATGATTGGGAATTTGGCTGCCTACCTCATATGTAGACAGCTAAGCTTAAGCTCCTGGCTCCAGAGGTGAACCTCATGCCTTTTGTCACATTTTGACAGTTCAGGAAGAGGATGTTCATGGGAAAGACATCATCCATCCTTTTCATCTCTACAAAAATCCCCTGGCTTTAGCTCTAGACATGGTCAAACTCTCACCAACCCAGGAGACAGATTGTTGAAATGCCAATGCCAGCCAACGTACTGCTTTAGATGAGAGGCATCACACTTCTAGGACTCTATACTCTGATAAAAACTTCAAACCCATTGTAGCCAGCTCAGCACCACACATTCAGGAGATGGCTGGAAGCCTAAAACTGACACACTCTGTACTGGGCTTGACTCAGCCCTAAGCAACAGTGAGGTTCCAGTACCCAGTACCCAGTACCCAAATGGAGCAATACACTAGTGATTCCTACATTTAAAGGTGATACAGATCCCACATCATACATTATATTCCAAAGGCTTTCACTGCAATAGAATCCATATACCAAAAATGGAATATTTTATATCTGATTTCCTAAGGAAATAAACCCTGTGTGATTTTCCTTTCTGTCTTTTTCATACATGTGCCTACCTATCTCAGCCTTTTTCTTTTACAGTGGTCAGTGGTTGATTAGCTTTGGCACATGAGTTGACTTTCATTCCTACATTCTTGGTAAACAGAAGATGAGGACTCAAGGTTCCAGAATCAAACAAAGCAAATAAATTAAACAAAAAGGATATGAATGGATTAAAATTTTAATTGCAATTCTTCGGATTGGGTGGAAAGGGCTGAGGATCCATAAGGCACGTGTAGCAGTAAATCTGAAGATTGTTTTCTGCTTGTTTAGCACTATGAAAACCTTTAAAAAAAAAAAAGAAAAGAAAAGAAATTAATATTTCAGGAAGCTGAATAGAGAATATATTTTTTGCTACATATTCTTGCATCAGTGATGAGCAAGAGCTTGATTTTTACTCAGTTTGTTTAAATGGGAAGATTCTCTATAGTAGTTTGCTCTCCTTTTGTCATAAAATAATAAAAGAGTTAATGGCCATTAACAGCCAAGCTGCAAAAAAAAAGCCCCAAACCCTCAGCATGAACTTCTTTTTCAAACCTTGTGAAGAGTTGTGCACATAACTAATCTTGCTTGTGACTGTTGTGTTAAAACAAATTGAAACTCTCACTAAGCGAAGATGCACAGAGGTGGAAAGGAGAATTGCAGCCTTTATCGTTATTTACTGCCATTGATAGTGACCCTTTAGCTCTAAGGCTACAGAAATTAGATCATAGTATTAACCATTTGTCAATAATATAAGTATAATTTCCATATATAATTATAATAAGTCCATATAATAATAACAATTCCATATATAATATAATAATAACAATTTCCAATGGATTAGTTCTATTTCTTTGCTCCTGAATTGAAATAATATTTCCCAATACTTCATGACCAGAACATGGTGCTTGAATAAGTAGGTCTTAAGGATTCATAAGCAAGTGTTTTGAATAATTTTTCTACTTAGATGGTCATTTACTGTACACATAAGTGGAGCATTTGGAATGTGATAGAGGAACACAGTGATCCAAGCCATAGAGTTTAAGAAAATCTACAAAATTTTTATAATTTCTTGTAGATCATACTCAGCCCCCCCCTTTTTCTTCCTTTACCCAATTTGATTTTTTTTCCCTGCTTCCCTTCTTATTCAAATGTTAATCAAGTTCATATTACTTAATTCCTGTAATTCAAAATTAAGCTGTCTTTAAGAAGATTACAGCCTGTCATTCAGCTGTGCCAACTGCCTGCATTATTATAACCTAGAAAGGGATGATAGTTTTTCCAAAGGGATGTAAGCAAAACTATTTGACAGATTATTCACTTCTTGTCAACACAATAAACCAAATTAAACCCCAAGCATCTTAGTCAGCTCTGACCTTACGGTCTATGTAGTATGGGTCGAGATCCTCCAGGGGTTCCCCAATGAGCTCTGGAGGAGGACTTCCATAGAGAGCTGGTAGCTTTTGGAAGGCTTTGAGGTCAAGCTGAGGACGTGCTTCCCCCTCAGGTTTCTGGTCTATAGTATTTCTTCGACAATTGTTCTTGGCAGCAATTCTCTTTTCAATAGCAGCCAAGGATTCTAATGTGAACTTACAGAAGCTGTTGGTACCAGGTAGTAAGAATTCAGCCATTTTTCATTCTTCTCTTCCCGTAACTAGTTCTGCCCAAATAATAGAAACAAGTAGAAAGGAAGTCAAATAACTGTAATCAGGTAAGTTATGAAAATGAAACCTCTGGTAGCCTGTGCATAGCTAACAACATAAACTGAGCCATCAACTTCTAAACCCAAAAGCTCTATCTGGGGATTTCTTCAAAATACCTTCTTTGAATTTGAGCTCTGAGAAGACACTGTTGATTCAAGGCAGAGTCACAGAACCATGAAGCTAGTACAATTCGACCTGCAGACGGTGAAAGGTTCCCTCTGGGATAGGATCACTGCTTGGTCTGCATGGAAGATCACACCAGGGGCACACACATAACCTTTCCACCCAGAAGCTGCCACTGCCACTTCAATATGTCCTTCAAAGTTGATTCCATGACTTGCAGTCAGAACTTAATCTTCAAAAGTGTAAGCTGTCCTCACTGGACAACCAGCAGATGATCTGCTCCTTCCGCCTTTCCTTTCCAAGCTCTATATAAAACATCCCAGGAAAAAGAGAAAGTGAATAAAAAGGCTTTGTTTTACTACCTGTGTGCTGGCTCTCTGTATCTTGTTAGAGATTCTCAGACGTTTCCTCCATGTGAATCCAACGCTTCTCAAAAGGTTTTGCAGATTCATTCCTGTCATTTTTTCAGCTTTACAAGTAAGCAGAAGCAGCAGCTAAACATGGAGTAGCTCAACCACCACCAGTAAGTGATGTTACAGTATCCAAATGAGCGATATCGGAGCGATGTTGAAGCAATCATTGAACCTAGCCCTACCTAGCCCTACCTAGCCGGGGGGCCACCAGGCCCCCCGGCCTTTTTGAGATCACCTCCACCATTCACCCAGTGAAGCACCACAGGGGAACTCACCAGTGATGAGATGAGGAGGATCCCTCTGCCCAAATGGGCAAACTTGAGGCTTCTGCCTTTCCTGGGGCTGATTATATAGGGGAGTGAGGGCAGGGAGGGCAAAGTGGTCACACCTGGGGTGGGAGGAGACTCAACCCAGGTGCTCTGGGTTTGGGAGATAAAAGAGGAGAATGTGGGGTGGGGTAGGAAAGGGGAAGGTATGGTATAAAGAGAGAGATAGTGCTGAAAGGAGAGAGATGGAAATGAAAAGAGAAAGATAGAGGGAAAGGAGCGAGATAAAAAGAAGAGGGCCACTGGCATTCTAGGGCGCATCAAGAGATGCTGACCAGCAGGTCTAGGGAGGCTCTTCTCACCTACTCTGCCTTGCTGAAACTGCATTTGCAATCCTGTGTCCAGTTTTGGGCTCCTCAGTTCAAGAGACACAAGGATCTGCTGGAGACAGTTCAGTGGAGAGCTACAAGGATGATCAGGGGTCTTGAGAGTGAGAGACCTGAGGCTGTTTAATCTGGAGAAGAGAAAGCTGAGAGATGCTAGCCGAACAGAGAGATTCCACGTGCAGAGGCTCCTTCTCTGGAGACTTTTGGAACCCACCTGGATGCATTCCTGTGCGAACTACCCTGGTTAGTTCTGATTTTGATGGAAGGAGGGTTGGACTTGACAATTTCTGGAGGTCCCATCCAGCCCCTAACATTTTGTGATTCTGTGAGGAGAAGACTAGCCTACGCTTTTCATTCATGGATAATTCTGAGCTACTCAGCCTAGACCTGAATAAAGATCTAATGATTACTAAGAATGGAGTAATTTGAGGAAAAAAATGTTCCTGATTCATTCAAGCACCTTTAAAAACATTCCCACAATAATTTCTGCTATTCATAGTCTCAGAGAGGTCAGCATACAAAGTGCAGCTGAGATATATTTAGTGGTTTACATGGCCAGGACTGGATTTAGCAATTTGACCAAAAGCAGTAAAAAAGTGTTAATGCAAATCATTTTTGCCCTTGATGGCACAGAAGCAACAAAGTATCATTTAGTCTCTTCTCAAGACTTAAAATACCTATGAAATAGTGTGGCATTTGATATCTTTTTAAAATGTGATGGTCTCTTATCCTTTAACTGACTAAAGACCAGAGAATGCTTGAATGAAATTGATGTGATTAAAGACGAATAATAAGAAAATCAAAGGTGAAGAAGCACTTAGGATTCCTTCTTTTAGCTACCAAACACATTTTCTACGAATTATTTCTCAAATAATAAGATATGTAGCTAGACAGCTCTCTTCAGTAAGGCTGATTTCCTCCAAATGTGTTTTCCTTTTCAGAAATATTCACTGAGACATGCTAGGTGACAAGGTTATGGTCAAAGTTGTTTTCTCTCCCCTTTTTTTTTTTTTTTTTTCCTATTAAGGTCATCACAATTCCATCCTCAGTTAACAAGTAAAATATGGAAAGAGATGGAAAATGTGTTGACAAGGTAACCAGAATGACCAAGGTAATTAGAATGATCAGAGTGCCCAGGATTATTTTTTTTACATTCTTTAATTTTTTATCTTGGATGATTGCAATTCTTTCCTCTTAAAACTATTCCTTTGGTTTAAAAAGAAATTATCTCTTAAGTAAGTGAGATTATAGTTGTTTGAGGACTGTATGTAAAAAAGCCTTGTCCTGCTGGAACAATCAAGACAATGCTCTCTTCAGTACAGGTTATTTTTGTACACTTGGATTCGCTGATAACACCCAGTGCCTGGAGGAACAAAGTTAGAGACTCTAGACTGATCCAACTATTGGAATCTCCAATAATTCTTTCAGGAGTTAAGAGGATCAGCATAGCCTTAGAATGTGATGCCACCTACACCACTCAATATTATCATGGTAGACTTGCATTGTGTTACATCTTTCTACACCTTAACTTCCAAAAGAGGAGAAAAATCTTTCTAGAACTGAATAAGGAAAGATTCTCTTAACAGAAGTTCAAACCTTCTGTAGCAAGGCTCTTTCTTCACAAACTTCTACATATTTTGAGGCAGGTGATATAACCTAACCAAACTGACTGTATCTTAATGACCCTTAAGACATATATGAAAATAAGTTTTGTATACTAACACATGCAGTTTTGTTTTATCATCTAATAATTAAGGCTATAAGGGAACCCAAGAGGTCTCTAGGTCTATGGCTTAACCTACTCCTCAAAATGGGTCTGCCATGAGGTCACAGAATAAGGAAATCTCTTGCACAACTCTGAGGAATCTGTTCCAACACTTGACTATCTCTCTCCTTTTGTGCTTCTTGTGGTTTCAAGTTACATCTCTCACCACATTTTCCCACCATGAACGACTGTAATAACAAAACCAAAATAAAATAGAATTTGAAAGGTAAAATGAACCTCTCCCTTAATGCCTCTGCAGAAGAAAAACATCACACCTGCTTTAGCCCATTATTTGTAACAGCCTTCAAGGTCTGCGTATGCCACCTATTGAGTCTGCCAAAGGAGACAACGATCAACGTATTTGCTCATTAGCTTACCACATTTAAAAGCATCACATCTTACCTGAACCGAGCTGGGAAACAATCATTTAAATATTCCAAGCTGGACCTCAACATTTGTTTACCTTCCCTAGACACCCTGGCCAAGAGCTGCAGTCCTCTGAGTCTCACAACGTGGCATCTGAATGAAAGGGGATGTCAACAGCCCATCTTGCTGCTCCACAACCTCTTTGCAGTCAACAAAATTGAGCATGCAGATCAGCTGATGATAAGTAAATATATAGGTTAAAGCACAGAAGGGATGGGAAAATGTAACTGATTTTTTTTTCCTTGCCTATAAAAGAAAATCTGGGATAAATCCCATTCTTTCCGTATGGGATTCACAGTCTACAGCTCCCAGAACTTGAGAATGAAGGTAGCAAACAGTGTGGAGATTCACAAAACAGTTTACAAAGGTCTAATAAAGCCTGTCAACATTGATCCAGGAAGCCCCTTTGGGTGGGATTCATCTCACTTCACTACAGATATCTTCATCTCCCCTAGCTCTCCCACTGCCAGCTGAGACATCTTTCCACATTTCTTTCAGAATGCAGTGAATCACATCTCTGAGTGCCAAGTGGCTACAACCAATGGCCTGAGATGTCTCAAATGAGATGAGAGAAATTCAAATCTTTGCACCCTTTAGACCTACTCTTCTTGCTGCCTCAAATTACGGATAACTGCTAAACTTTCAAAGACTCTGCAGTCAGAGGTAGGACTGGGCAAACATCATTAGTCATCAGCAGACTGCGAACACGTACAAATTCTAGGATCTCCTTATATTATATTGCTTCCTTAATGACTACTTACAGGACTACTTAGCAATTAGTGAAGCGTTAAGTCACATTTTCTTTCACATGGTAAGGGTGGACTAATTTTCAGCTACTTTGCAATCATAAATAATTTAAATTTGTATAGAGATCATTTTCTGTAAGTGCTTGAGCAGTCAATTGACAAGTTGTCAAACGGCCAGTTGCAGGCACTTGAGGAAGTTGAGAAACTCTGTGGCAGCACAGGGATCCAAGAGAAAAGAGCCGAAAAGCTTTTAATGATCACAGTCTAGTCCGTTGTTGCAGGGCTTGGGAGGAAGAGGAGGGAAAGGAGAAGGAGGGAAAGCAAAATCATTCACTTCACCAAGCTTGGCAGGCTGGGTCCTGCCAAATGGACAAGAGTGGAAGGAAGGAGCACATGCAGGTTATATTGAGCAGACAGGAGAAGCTGTGATTTTTAACCAGATATATTTGTTACTGAATCGTCTGCAGATTTTATGGGTATCCAAGGGTTGCAGCAAACAAAGAGCATTTGAATTATCTTCACCCTTAAGGAGTGAGAAGAAAGCTCTCACTGCCTCAAATGTTCAAGGAGCTGAAGACACCTGGGTAAGAGTTGCTGCAGTTGTATCCAGATGACATTATTAAATGGTAACTTTTTTTTTTCCCCTCCCCATATGAGATTTAGTGCTCTAAAGTTCAGGCTGACAATACATCAGATTTTTCTGTTGCCACATGCAAGCAGCGTTTCCAACATGGTTAATGTGATTAGCAGCTCTATAAACTTGGCGTATATGAATCTGACTTGACTACAACAAACAAAAGCCATAGAAACTCAGTGAAACACACAGACTGGATTTTGGTCACCATTAACAGAAAGTACTGAATGCACTACTGGGTCTGCAGTATTGTAGCTCTGAAGGTTGGTTTCATCATGGGTATTTTGCTACAGAAAGTTCTCTTTGCAGCTGAACATATGCTCCACTGGACAAAACTTTAGAGACAATAGAACAATAAAAGTTTTACCCAAGATCACAACAGAATTCAAATGGTCTCTCAAATAAAACCTTGGGGGGGAAAAAAAAAAAAGAGAACCAAAACACCCCTCCTGTTAATAAAAGACTGTGAGAAAACTTTTAGCATGCATGTTTAAAAACAAAACAAAAAAGAAACCAAACAGAATTTATCTTCAGTATACAATCCAAATTTTAACTGTAATTGCCAGAAGTGTAGGTGATCCCACAAGCTCTATGAAATTTCCAAATCTTTTTTTGTCCACCAGTTTTCTACACAGAAACACTTTTAAAGTAAAATGTATCTAATTGAAAGTCATTTCCAAACAGCCTATTTGCATGAACTATGCCATTTAACAGTGACATACCTAATGTCACTGTTAGATTAACTTCACCATTTGTCCTCTCCATCCTACAGAAAGAACCCCAAATTTCAAGGAACTTTTCCCCACTGATGTGGGAAATAGTGTCAGGTCGAGTCAAATAATTGCAAAGGAAATAAAAATGTACTGTAAGAAAAAAAATCAAAACATGGAACATGGAACATGGTAAAGGAACAGTATACAATCCAAATGTATACAATCCAAATTTTAACTGTAATTGCCAGAAGTGTAGCAATCCCACAAACTGTATGTAATTTTCATATATTTTGTCCACCAGTTTTCTACACAGAAACACCTTCTAAACTGTACCTAATCAAAAGTCAGTTCCAAACAGCCTATTTGCATTAACTGTGTCACTATGTAACGTCACTGTTAGATTAACTTCACTGTTTGTCCTTTCCATCCTACAGAAAGAACTCCAAATTTCAAGGAACTTTTCCCCACTGATGTGGGAAATAGTGTCAGGTCGAGTCAAATAATTGCAAAGGAAATAAAAATGTACTATAAGAAAAAAAAAAAAAATCAAAACTTATGGAAGCTGGTAAAGGAACAGTACCATCAGAAGCACCTTCTGAAGCACCTGGCAGCATTAGGTCTCTGCACTGGTGACCTCCACAGTTTGTCATCCTCATAAAACACTTTCCTGGAGTGTGCAGCTTTATCCTACTTTAAATCGTTCCTCTAGAGGTTTGCCAGTTGTCTCTGAGGTGAAGACACCTAACCCAGTCCTGGCAGATAAATCTGCTGTGGCTGCTTCAAATGCACACCTGAAACATTTAATCTCTTTTGCTTCATTAGAGCAAAGAGACCTGTTTCGGTGAGTTTTAAGACTGTCTTCTATTTTATTGCCAATTCACCACCTAACACCCAAATTTGTATCCCTCTCTTGACTGCATCTTTCATTTGTCTCCTTCCCCATCAATATTCACTTAGTAGTTTATCTGCCCCATATTGCCATAATAAAAGCATTCACTTAACACGCTCTAGTGTATAGCACCAAAACGCCCCATATTTAATCAATCCTTTTCAGCTGAAAATAGCCATTTAAAATAAGATCCATTCTTAAGTCTCAAAAAAATTTATGTTTGTCTTTATTGGAACAATATTACTAAGCATAAACATAGAGCAAAGTCATAGAATCATAGAATGAGCCAGGGTTGGAAGGGACCACAAGGATCATCTAGTTCCCACTCCCCTGCCATGGGCAGTCATAGGACTTCAGGTTATTGATTTTTTTCTGTCTTTGAAATTAAAAACTAAAGAATCTGAACTCTGCATATAAAATAAATACCTCTGTCATTTTTGTGCACAGAAGAAAAGCTGCCTTACATAGCTGTTTACTATTCTACATGTTATTTTTTACCCTAGTTAACTGATTTCAGCAAA
>VWZI01005509.1:2522180-2571676 GCA_013396835.1 Psilopogon haemacephalus
AAAAAAAAAAAAGGTTCTGCTCAGGTTTTTTTTAACGGGTTTTAGGCAAATAAAAGGTCACTGAATCCTGTAGAAGACCCTACCACAAATGCCCTTTTTTTCCCTAAGAAGCGAAAGTGCAGTAAACCACAGGACTTACTTTATTTTTCCATCCCCTCTAAGTGAAGGTTGGAGGAGTCACTTCTTTCTATGCGAGAGAAACATAGCTCAGCCCAGTTATCTCCCAGGAAGTACCTGAAAAAGTCCTCCTCGCTGTCTTTATCATCTCTATTGCCCCTTTCAGGAATCCCTTGCCACTCTGGCAGTACTCTTCCTTCAGGAACTGTGCTATTTGTACATGGTGGGGGGGGGGGGTTGAGGGAGGGGCCTATTTAGCCATTAAAGTAACTGATGTGANGAGGTGCCTATTTAGCCATTAAAGTAACTGATGTGATTATACAAGGTCTCATGGGGCAGGCTTTAACCTCAGTAAGCAAAGCTGGGGAGGCTCCAAGCTGAGCATTTCTTTAAGATACGATTCCACCCCTGCTTTCCTGAGCTTTTTACAGAAAATCAGGAGTGAAGCAGAAAAAGAGGACGGGAAACATGAGAGCAAATGTCTTTTTCAGCCTCGTAGTGAGAGCTGTTTCTTCTACAACAGGAATTTATTTTTTTTACAACAAAGCATTGGCCTTTGTATGCTGTTGGAATGTTTAAATTTCAGTTCCCCGCTTGATGTGTAGCTCTGAATCTATCAATTCTATAGCAAGCCTAAGACTGAAGCTGGGTAGAAGGCAGGAAAAACAATCACTTCTCTGTGTCTGCATGTGCATACCTGTATAATATGTGTGCCTATGCACATATGCACAAAATAAAATGCCAGTGCATATACATGATTCAGGTTAATTACATATAAGATGATACATGGAAGGAGCAGACGAGGAGCTGGAAGAGTTTGCTCACTCTGTGTTTCGAAGGGAAGTGGGACACAGCACAAGCAACCACGTGGATGCCCAGGTCAATGCAGAAGGAGTGGAGGAGGCATGCCAGGGCAGCCATTCCTCACCAGCCCATGGTGAGATAGCAAGCTCAATCCACACACCCCTCAGAGATAAACAGTGGAGCAAAATTCTACCTGCAGCCTGCAGAGGACCCTATCCTTTCCTATACTAAATATAATGAGGATCAATAGAACATTTGTTTTCCTCTTCCATCTCCATTTTTAGCTTGGCAGCTTTGCTTGAGACAGAAGAGAAACTTTCAAAGAAAACAGTCTTGCAATATATTGAGACAACTATTTTATTTTCTGTTGAATTTGGGTTGATGAGAAAGAAACAGAAGAGAAGGAAGTTCTGATGGCACAGCAGGTTTCTGGCTTTTATATGTTGGCTGAACATTGCCATCTTTTGGCAAAAGCTTTGGTTCATTAGGCTAAAATTTATCTAGGATGCTTTAGGCAAGGCACTGTACAGAAGAATTAATTTCACTGCAAGAAGCACATCTGGAGTGCTCAGGAAGACTATCCACACACACACATTAAAAAAAAATAAATCATATTAAATTAGATGAAAGATTTATTAATCCACCTGACTTCACAATTGTCACCATTATCACTCTTTACAGCAACATCGCTTATAGGAAGAATACTGTTCAGATCAGTCATATGAACCTCAGATTTCATGATGCTAATTGAAATTGTGTTATCTTTTTTTCTCTGTAAGCTGTCTGTCATGGGTCTTCCAGAGCTTTGAAGATGTCCCTGTCCACTGCAGGGGACTTTAAAGGTCACTTCCAACCCAAACCTTTCTATGATTCTGTGGTTCTGTGATTGTATGATACAGAATCGTAAATGTCTATAAATACCTGAGGGCTGGTCAGGAGCAGAGGGACAGGCTCTTCTCACTTGCTCCCTGTGATAGGACAAGAAGCAATGGGTGTAAGTTGCAGTGCAAGAGGTTCCACCCCAACACAAGGGTCACAGAGCGCTGGAACAGGCTGCCCAGAGAGGCTGTGGAGTCTCCTTATCTGGAGACTTTCAAGGCTTGCCTGGATGTGTTCCTGTGTGACCTGGGCTAGATTGTCTGGTCCTGCTCTGGCAGGGTGGGGTGGACTCGATGATCTCTTTGGGTCCCTTCTAATCCCTGACGTTCTGTGATCCTGTGATGTTTTCTGCCAATGCTGTAATTGGTATGTGTGGACATACCTATCTGGTATGATAAATTATGCTCTTTTATAGCAATTTAAGAAGTAATGAATGGAAGGTAGATTGTGAAAAATTATATATCAGGCGCAGCAATCAGTCAGCATCTACTCAGTTTTTACATAGATCTCATTGCTATAGTAACAGGGACACAATAGTGAATACAATAGCAGCTTTAATTGAGAGAAAACAGATGAGTTGCACAACTGCAATCATTTAAAAAATATATTTCTGGACTCTAACGGCATCACCAGATTCAGTAAAGATTAATTTCTGGTCCTTTCTGAGAAGTTGGATGTGATTTTTAAATCCTAACTATAAAATTCTTTCTTCATTTCACTGGCACCTTCCTTCTAAGGATGCAGCGTGGGCTTGCATTTTGTAACCAATCACAGTTTTTCATGTCAAAAAGATGTGTCAGTCAGAACCATTTTAGCAGCACAATATGAGAGAAAGGAGATGAAAACCAACTACAAAGTGCTAATACCTAACATTTAAAACAGACCTAAATTCTTCATGTGGGAAAGGGGAAATACCAGTGTTGTCTGTTTTATCTTTCCTTCACTGGCACTAGCAATATTTCCTGTTAGAATTCTTTGACATACCTTGGATAAACAGTGCAGAATTATAAAGTCATTCATCAGAGGAAAGTTTGCATCCTCTGAACAGTATATTTACAACTGAAATAACAAACCATAGCCTTTCAATTGCAACTGTTGTGATTTCTGGTGCCAGCCGACGCAGACTGGAACAAGCAGTTTTGCAACGTCCAGGTGTGCACTACTTCAGTGCAGCCATTTCAGCTAATTTAGAATCACTTTATCTGCTATGGTTTTAAACAGGTAAACTGAGGACCATATCACCTATCTTATGCTTTCTCTTTTTAGAATCACTTAGCTGCTATGGTTTTAAACAGGTAAACTGAGGACCATATCACCTATCTTATGCTTTCTCTTTTTAGAATCACTTAGCTGCTATGGTTTTAAACAGGTAAACTGAGGACCATATCACCTATCTTATGCTTTCTCTTTTTAGAATCACTTAGCTGCTATGGTTTTAAACAGGTAAACTGAGGACCATATCACCTATCTTATGCTTTCCCTTTCTCCCAAAGAAATCACCGTGGGGAGATCTATATCATAAAATTCCCATATTTCTGTGAAGCGTTACTGGTTTTATTCTGTCATTGAAAGTATGACATGGAAACTGCCCTCCAAAACACACAGGTGTTTGTCAGATGAGGAGCTGTGTTCATCAGTACAATGTTCCTGTGACTTTACAAAACTCAAACCTTTCCAGTGTGATTATTTTCTTTCATAATGCAATGGAGACTGAGAGTTTTTGGTCAAGAGGGGAAACCTTCATAAATTGCTGTTTATGGGGCAAGTATTAACATAGGTGTGATTCACAGCCCAGTCTGGAACTGAAGAAATGATGCTGCAGAGAGCTTTTGGTGATTTATGAAGGCCTTTTACTGCACAGAGATTAGAATAGCTTTTACAATATATTACATAGCTGCTTTATTTTAAAAGAATAGCTGAAGCCATTTTCAGATTCACATAATAGTGAAGTCTAAATGGTGTAAAGTAGTTAATTGGCATTTTTGTCAAAATAAAGACCCAGTATAAAGTAATCTTATTTCCTTTTATCAGAGAATGAAATTATATATATTNATTCAGACTCTTTTGAATGGATAATTGGTATTGCAGTGTAACAGGAAATTGCTTTCTTTGTAAGTACGTATTAAAATCATTCTGATACATACAGTAATCTTCAGCTTTCTAAATGGTCCACTGCACATTTCAATCAGGAAAATTTGCTTATCATCTACTCAAACGGAAAAAGATGGATGGCTCCTTTCTCTCTCCACAGTGGTCTATCAAAACAGCACGAAGAGAATTAGGGTAGTGAAGTAAATCAGGTTGGAAAATTAATATTCCTAATACTATTCCATCAAGCAGCATTAAGTGTATCTAGAGATTCCCCTAGCTGTATCAGACACTGGATTTTTACTCTTTGAGCAATTCTTTTTACCCATTGTATTTCTTTTATGAAGGAGCAAAACACAAAGCCTTGATTATCTGATGTAAATCAGAGGTAACTTTGGGTAGCCGCAGATACGATGTTCTGGAATGAAGGTCCAGACTGGTAAGAACAAACTAGAGCCTTTAGAAGCAGCCTATACAGAGTGTACAAGTGGATAAGCTATTTAATACATAATAAGATGAGTGACTAAAGCATCTGTTTGGCAGAGCACGGTGATATAGAGATTGTATTATTCATCATATTGAAATAGCTGGGGAAAATGAGTGTCTGTGAAGGGTTAGGGCTGGGCCAGCCACTAGAAGACAGACAGACACTCTGTGAACTCCTCTCCCTTCCCACAGGAGAAAAGAAGAATATAGTGAGAGAGACTTGTGGATTAGAAAACAAAACTAAAGCAGATTTAATGAAAATTAAAATGATAACAATAACATTAAATATAAATCAACATCAAATCCAGACCTCCTGATGGCAATTAGTCAGAATCACCACTGATGCTGTGGAAAGGCACTGTGGAAATCCCAGTCTGGTCTCAGCAGCAGATTGGAGCCAGATTCAGGAATTCTGAAATGCCTGGATGAGAAGGCAGGATGGACAGAGTCCTTCTTGGACACTGGCTGTTGAAGAAGAGAACGTGAGCCTCCTGATCCCTCACTTTCATACTGAATATGACATATATAAAACAGAATCCCTTGTTGCTCAGTTCAGGGTCACCTGTCCTGTCCACACCTCCCTGTAGGTGTGACCTCTTACTTACAGCACCCCCAGCATGAGGCACAGGATGTCGCAGTGACCTCAGTCTGCACAGGAACAAGTATAAGCAAGAAACATTCTGCACACCAATCCTTGGTAGTAAGTGTAAAGATCAACTGTTATCACTGCTAGAAGCAGACACTGTCTGCAAAAATATGCCATTAACTTTAGCAAGTGCAGTTCCTTAGACAAGACTGAGCAGAAAACTACGATCACTGGAGAGAATTAGTTCTATTCTAGCTCAAACCAGGACAGTGTCAAATACTGTTTAGAAAACGAGGTCCCTTTCTGTGTGCAAAATAGTTTTAAAAGAAGATCTAAATGAAATAATCCCCAGCAGCTCATTATGCTTGCTACATTATTCTTTCCACCTTATCTGGAAGAGAGCAGCTTGTCAGTGGTTGTTATCTTCAGCACTTTTCTGCAGAAATGTTCACGTTTTCCTTCCTGCTCTTGACAACACAATTCTGTGCCTGTTACACGTTTCAGAATGGTCTTTCTTCACCACCTCTGCCTCTAGTTTTGTGGTTTCCTATTTGATGATAGTCTTCCTGAACCTTGTAACCTGTGGTAGAAGGGAACCGAGTACTCAGGGTTTTTAAAATTAATTTCTTGTATTTTATCAGTTGATCAGTCTCCCTCTCTGGAGATATTCAAGACCTGCCTGGGTGCATTCCTGTGTGATCTGGTATAGATGATCCTCCTCTGGCAGGAGGGTTGGACTGGATGATCTTTGGAGGTCCCTTCCAGCCCCAAACATTCTGTGATTCTATGATCTGTAAACTTCCTATATTACACAAGTATGAGAAGAGGCAAACTTCACAGCCAAAGCACCAATTCACTACAAGAAGGCTTTCCAACCTGGTATCTCAAGATATTTGAAGGGCTCTAAATCCACTGATTTGATTTAGGCATGTTCATTCCAGGCAGGATGTGTAAATCCTTGGACTGAAGAACCAAGTACCTACTTTTTGCATGGTCTACCACAAAATCTGGAAAGAGCAGCAGAAACTATTTGGTGAAGGAAGAGAAGCTCTGTATACAAGGAGCCACATTAATCATGGTCTAATAATATGGATATTTACGAATTGAGAAACTGTTGCATTCTTTGAGCCAGAAAGTAATTTAATTCAGTGATATTAAAAAATAATCACCTTTTAAAATTGTGGGATTACTTTCATTAATTATTTTAAGTGGTGCTCATGTGGAAAAGTAAGGTCTTTCAAATATGTACCAAGAACTTTCTTTAAGGAACAGCAGGAAATGACTAATACAAATATACAGCGAAACCATTTGGTCGTTTACACAAAGGAATATTCCTCCAGATCTTTAATGGACTAATGCATGCTGAATTGTGATAGGGCTAATATGCTCGACACCTACTTAAGGAGAAGATGCAGGGTGCCTGATTTTTGCTCTCTCTTGGGTCTGAAGAAGCAATATATTGCCTACATGAAAGCATCTGTGACACTTTGATAGATAGTGAGCTGCGGCCAATGCATAATCAGATGATGCTAAGAGAAGCATCTGCAATTGCCTCTCAGAAGGCAAGCTTTAAAAGTCTATCACAGTCAACAAACAGAATGGGGGAAAATCCTAGAATTTGTTTCATCACTCATCCCACCCTCATCCTATAAAGCTAAGACAAGGGGTTTGCATTTGTGGGAACTGAAAGGTCAATTCGTGGTGATGGAAAGGTCCAAGAGACCTTCTCCTGCTATTGGAATGTGTCGTGCTTTGAGCAGCTGTGCCCTGTCTGGCACAAGTATTTTTATGTCAAAATAATGCAAATGCCAGATGAAGCAATGATCTGCAATAACATCAGTGCATATATACATGCATACATTTGATGTCTTTTTCCTCAGTAAATCCAATGTCCTGTAGCTGGGGCCACACTTCTGTGTCACTTTATAAAGCACCTTCATTCTTATTTAGCCTTTTTGGCTACCAGACATAAAACATATACAGCACTAGACATTTAGAGGCTGATTTAATTATCATATCTGAATGATAACATTTTTATCATGCAGCTTCTTGAAATCAGTGAAATCAACACAATGAAATCAGTGTTGAAAAGGAAATAAAATGGGTGGAAAGAGAAAAGGCAAAGGGGAAAGGGAAGGAAGTGCTTGAATTTATCTACAAGTTTCCTGCAGCATCTTATTCACTTACTCAAATGGAATTAATTTTTTTCTTTTCAGTGAGGCAAATTGATGTTTGACATAAAGAATCTTTTTCTTTGAAAGTAAAATCATCAGTCTATAATACCAGAACTGATACTTTGGGTAGGGATGGCTTTTTAAAGCGGCAAAAAATCTGCCATTATCACACACAAAAAAGGATTTAATAGCGACCATTACTTGGGTATGTTAAATGCTTCAATTTGTGAGGGTTTTTTTGGCCCATGGAGACTCTTTAGCTTAAAATTTCAGAAAAAAAAATGCTAATAGCTGGGTTTGATTGCATCCAACGATTTTGACAATATTGGGATTTAAGGGAACACGCAAGCATGCTTCCACTCTTCACTCACAACACTTGGCAACTGGGGGGCATATATCATCTATCATAACATTGCTGAGTATTCTGGGTGGGACAGATCTTCTATATAAGATTTCTGGGGTTTTACTTTTCTTCCTAGAGTCTGTGGCCAGCCAGAAACTTTTCTGGAAATGGCTTATTACTCCATAGACATTTACATGAAATAAAAGCACTGTCTAAGCAGCGGTCAGAAAGCCCAATTTGAACCATTGCATTTTCCAGTGAGAAATAGCTCATTGGACAGTGTGCACTGTTAGGACATGAACAGGGTCATGATGTAGCACTTGGAAATAAAACCTTTGCCAATCAAGGCCATTGTTTCTGCTTTACTACAGCTGAGTGTAGTATTCAACTCCACTAATCAGCACCATCAAACCAGGAACTGTGGAGGTAGATTCCTCTCATTATATATTATTCATGGCATGCTATAAAACATGCTAAAGTTATTTTAGTTTTACTGCAATTAAAATACACGTTTCTGTGTACATAGGTAAGCATACAAAATGTATAACCTCAAATGAAGAAAGCTGTTTTTCACTGTCCCTATAAACATTAAGATGAGTAAATGGGTTCTAAAATTGTAACTCTTCTTCCAGCATTGCTCCACCCTTAACAACTAGAAAAGCCTTTCCCTAAACATTTGGTCATTTATATTCTTGACTGTTGACAATTGGAGAAGGAACAGCTGTGCCTGGCTGGTAAACTCCAATAGCCCCTGTCCAGAGTCTTTGAGAAGAACGAAGAATGCTCAATATCAAATTTGCTTATTTAAGGATTTTTTTTGATTTAGCAGAGTGACACACAACACACTGAAATCACAATAGACATTTAAGTTTACACTTTGCAAAATACAGCAATTACAATACGCAGTTCAACCACAATAGCAACATGATCTCTGTTACCTTCTCTGTAATGCTGGACATCCCCAGTCACCAAGAAGTATGTGGGTTGTAGTATCTCACGTCCGTTGCTCTCTTTGCAATTCTTTTGTGGGGGAAATGTATGTATGTCTCAGCCAAAAAAAAATGTTCTTGCCAACTTAAGGAAACATTCCCTTTTAATGAACTCAGGCTGAAAACTTTTACTCCACCAGCTCAGCTCAGCTCAGCTGTTGATATAGCCTCTTGGTCTACTCAATTGTTCACAGCTGTTCATCTGAAACAAATGCCACCCTTGGGTTCTTTTGTGTTGAGATGAACTGGTCTTTGGAGCAGTTTGTGCTCAGTCATATCCTACCTTGTTCCCTGAGCTTCTCGGGCACATTACCCGTGCTCATCTCCTATAAGTCTTACCCCATTGTAAGGTTTTATTAGGCAGTCCTGCAGGCAGAAAGAATGTTTGTCTCAGACTGAAAATGGGATAAGCGTAGAAAACTGAGTTGGGCAATATTAATGTAACAAATAAGATTCTCTTTTGGCAGTCAGGTACATCTGTGCAGCTCATCATGTACGCAATGGAAAAAAAAAACATAATAAAACAAAATAACAGACACATTTTGATTGTTAAAAACAACTTCTATTTTATTTGGTATAGTATTTGGTTTGATGTATCATTTTAAGCACTTACTAGGGAGAGTAGTGATAGAATGAGGAGTAAGGGTTTCAGGCTGAAAGAGAGTAGATGAGGTTTTAGGAAGAAATTCTTTACTGTTAGGATGGCAAAGCACAGGAATAGGTTGCTCAGAGAAGTTGTAGATGGCCTATCCCTGCAAGTTGAGGACAGGCTAGATGGAGCAACCTGATCTAGTGCCAGGTGTCCCTGTCTGTGGCAGGGTAGTTGGAAAAAGATTTTATGTTCCCTTCCAACCCAAACCATTCTGTGATTCTCTCTCTTTCTATTCATCTCATTGTCTGTGTTATTCCTCTAGCCAGAGACATACAACAAAACTGGTATGAAATCTTTGCCGGTAAATTCTAGAGACAGTGCTAAGAATGGCAGCATAGTACTATTAAAATACTATCTCCAGTTTTACTCCCTTCAAGAAGGGTACGAATACACAAGAATCTTACCAGTGACTAATTTATCTTTGGGTACAAATGCTTTTCAATGTTAAAACAGCAGGCACCCTACCTTGCTGCCTAAAGTTTAACCTATGAATCTTCGAATGCTCCTGTGTAATTCCATCTTCCCTGGAATCTGTTGAGAAAAGGAAACTGCATTGCCCTCAATTTGCCCAGAACTCGAGCATTCTACATTAAGATAATGACTATTATCAAAAGCAGCTTGGCATCTCTTGCCTTGGTCCCATGGAACCACAAAGCAGACAACTGCAGTGGATTTGCCCAAACAGCTATACTTTCCTGAGGGGCTGCCAAAACCTTTCTACTGCCCTTTCAAAAAGTCTCTGCAGATCAATAAAGCCACTTACTAAGTTGATGCCCTCACTTATTTTCTCTGGAATTGGCAAAGAGCCTAAACTTGTGCCACAACATTCTGCTCCGAAGCCATTCAACATCTTTATCCAAGTATTTATAATGGATGGGGCTACCAAAGCGACAGTTGTAGAAGTTAGAGGACTCAAGGTTTGGTTCCTGGGGCGGACAAATAAGAAATCTGGTGTTAATTTGCACTAATTTGTCACTCTATCATACAAAGAGACTACAACTGCATACCCCAAATACTACTGATAGGTATAGACTCAGACTCCCAGAGAACACAAATGCCTGTTGATGGGACCTGTTTGGCCATAATGTTTAAGTTTGAAAAGCATGTGGCTATTATCATGGAATCAAAGAGTAATTCAGATTGGAAGGAACCTCTTAAGATGAGCTAACCCAACTCAAGAAAGCCACCTTCCTTGGTAGATTTAAGTTTGGAGCTAAACCAGGCTGGTCAGTGTCTTGTCACATCAAGTTCTGCATTTCTTCAACGACGTAGATTGGAAGAAATTGCCAGCACACGTTGTGCAAAGTTCATGATCTTATTTTCTAAGTTAGTTATAATTAATTGAATACCTCCACGCTCAAGTGTAGACGCAGGAGAGGTTTCACGTTGGCCGCACGCTAAAAGGCAGTAAATGCTGCCCTCTAATGGCAGCGGAGCGTTGAACAGAAGCTGTCGCCTCCTTCCAGCTCAAAGTTTCACCTCAAAAGCATCACTGGACACCGCGGTCACAAAAGGAATCCAAGCTGGCTAAAAGAAAGTCTTAAGCAGAGCTGCCAAGCTCTGCCTCGCAGTGCTGACACTCAGTACAAATTTCTGAGTTATCCTCAGAGGTCTGCACACCACCTGGGTCAACTTTTCTTCATGGTATTTTTTTTTTTTAAACCAGAAGCTGTTTCTGGAAGTAACAAAAATAGTTCAAATTGCACTGTATCTAAACTATTTTCTCTCTTAGCTTTCATCTGCCTTTATCTGTCCTGCAAAGAGCTTCAATGTGCCTATAGCTGTCATATTTTAATAGCATTTAACAAGGAAATTGTAGTAACAATAGGTTATGTGCTCTAATGAAACTGAGGATAGCCCTTAAAAAACAGGCAAAAATGCACCAAGCATCTGAACTCTTTATTGAAGAATCTAAAATAGCCCTACTAGTAGTTGTGAGGCCACCACAACAGTTCACCTGACCAACCTCAATTACACAAACCCCCAGTAAAAGTAATCTTAATACACATCATTCATACATGGCACTGCTTTTTTTTCCCAGGACCAACAAAACAAATAATTCCATTAACTTTAACAAATGTTGTCCCATAAAATATATCATAAATTTCCTTTCAGATCACTAGGTAGTACCTCCTTCGACAGCAGGGTGAAGTATAATGATGACATTTTATGTACAATAATTCTTTAGATTTTATGGAAACAATACCTGTCACATAATAATAGTCACCAAAATCAAAGGTTGTTATCATAATTTTCATACAGTGAATGGTGCAAAGAACAAATTATATACAGCTTTTAAGCACAGAGTCCATTTGGGTGCACCTGCAAACACACCTCAAACTTTTAAGCACAAATCCACCCAAACGTACTGGGAGAAAGATGATCCCAAACAACATAGAAAGTAGTGGCTGATTATATTCAAGTGTCTTGAGTGAGCTCTTACAGAAAATGCAGTAATTATTTGGTTTTGCTACAATAACCAATTTTGCACACCAGGCTGTATCTCTAAAGAGGTATACATTGTTCTGCTGCCTTCTGTGCTTAGAAATCATAATACAATTTTAATTGATCTTTTACAGATTTCTTCTGTAAACACAGAAATAGGAAGCAATAAAAAAAAACTACAAGTGTGAAAAATGAACTCACCTACTCCAGTAGCTGAGGAAAAAAAAACCCAAATCCATGGTTTCATTTTCCTCCAATATTTAGGACATGGTTGCACAAATCTTTTAAAGAGCATTTGCAAAACTGAACAACTTCAATACTTAAAGGCTGCCATCATGAGTCTAAATTTAGATTATTACCCTCTGAAATAAAAATATTTCCTCCATCTGAAAATAACTGATACTGGCTTAAACAAAAACATTGCGGCCTGGAGCAATCTCACATGCTCCTGTTATCACTATCTGTTTCAGCAATACCATCATAACATGAAGGGAGAGATATGGAAGATGTAGCCCATGATCTGTCTAGCTCCTTACCATTATTTTCATAAAGTATTGATGCAATAAGACTTTCCCTCTCAAGTGTTTCTTCTCCAAAGACAGCACTGTTACAATGTTTCTGGCGGTATAAGAAAGGTCTGCTTTCAAAGGAACGTTGCACCAAGTACCTCCTGAAGGCCCTTTGAATAACAAGAGCTGATACCTCCTCTTGTTTTCTTCTAAGGGTAGAAGTAATTGGCTTGTAAGAAACTTTAGATGGATTGGCAGCCATAAACTTTTCTTCCATTTGTAATTCAAGACCATCCAAATCTCCAGATTCTCCCAGGACCCTTTTGGTGAAAGCAAGCAAGATATCCAAGCAGTGGATCTTATCTCCACTAACTATAGGAAGGTCCATGGATATGAGCTGAATTTTATTAGGCTTTGGAATGCGTAAGGGTCCTGCCAGAGCATCTGCAAAGTCTGGAAGAGCAGAGTATTCAATAAACTGTGTTGCCTGAGGATCAAATTTTCCCCAGGTCTCATAAAACATATCAAAGTCATCCTCAGAAAGAGGATCTGTGCTTTCTTCAGTGGCAACACTGAAGTTCTCTAAAATGACAGCTATGTACATATTTACAACAATGAGAAATGATATGATGACGTAGCTTACAAAGAACAAAATGCCGACCCCCTTATTTGTGCAGTTGTTTCTCTGTTCATTTGTTAAGTTTAAGTTGGGAGCGCATGAATTAGAGCTTTTTAGCATGGGGACCAAAAGAGCATCCCAGCCAGCTGATGTTGTAATTTGGAAGAGACAGAGCATGCTGCTATCAAAGGTTTGAAAGTTGAAGAGGTTGTCAATCCCACCTTCCCAGCCAATGCAGGCAAAGTTTGCCATGCCCACAATGGCGTAAATGAACATGACCAGGAAAAGCAGAAGGCCAATGTTGAAGAGTGCAGGAAGAGACATCAGCAGTGCAAAGAGAAGGGTTCGGATTCCTCTAGCTCTCCGAATTAATCTCAGGATTCGGCCAATTCGCACCAAACGAAAAATTCTCAGAAGCGTCGGAGAGAAGAAAGCTTTAAAGGCTTCAGAAAGTCCAATACCTTGGAAATGAAAAGAAGCAAATAAACAAAGAAAATGTAGTCAAGCCGTATCAGCAAAACTCCCTGTTTATTCCCACTTTGTTATATTCTGTTCTTCAGGTGTTGAAAATAACACTAATCATATCACATCACTATCAACAAAAACACTATCATCAATACTCCAATTGCTTACAGAAGAGCTTAGGAAAAGAAAGGCAAATTGTAATGTCTTTAAAGAGGCTTCAAGATTACATGTAGCTTGGAAACTGCATTCTTTCAGATTACTCCAATTTGAGTGATGAAATTACACATTGCTCTAGTACTTTAAAAGTCCTTTTAAATCCATTCAGCTTCTGTGCTGGAAGCTATGTGGCTTGTCTCCTGGCTGCTCTCTGATTGCTGTTTCTTCTACAGGCAAGAGACACACTACGTGTGAGACATTCATTAATGCCTATTACTTGAACAAGATCAGGGAAGAGCAAGAAGAAAATAAAGGAAAATTGTCTTCCACTATTTATCCCCCATTACACCTCATTTTATGATCCTACATTCAGAGTAATGATAAAGTAGTAATGTAAATGATTACAAACAGAAGATTTAATCAGTCAGCATTTCTCCTGGGTTGCATGGGACAGTAAAGGGATACTGTGCTTAGAGATGAAGCAGAGAGGTCAGTTTTTCTTTTCTGTCATTTATTCTGTGACATAGCCTGAGTAGGAAGCACAAATTACATAGTGCACAAGAAACAGAAGCTATGCATCACCCTTTGTAGAGGAAATTATAAGCACAGAGCAAAAGAAAACCAAATCAGTTTAAATAAGATTTTCCCCAGTCATAAACAGTGGCCCAGATTTAAAACTGTGCTGAGCAATTACATTTTCCTGAGATTTCTAAATCAGCCCTCAGGATCTGATTTTTTAATTTTTTTTTTAGGAAGTCCTGGAAAATGAAATACATCTTTCCCATTTTTCATACAAATCTATTTTTAACCCGAGTTTACTTTTACTGGGAAAATGACGGTCTATATATAAGTCAAAAACATAAAAAAGTAAGACAGTTTAAGTACAACAAATACTTTACTGCATTAAATTTCTGTCCTTAATTAACAAAATTCTGCTTCTTCCCTGAGCACTGTATCCTTTTACTATCCCATGCAACTGAAAAAAACACCTTTTAGTACTCTGAAAAAATTATAAGGGAAAAGAAAAATCCACTATTTTAAAACAAATCACTTAGCATGTGGTTTGGAAAAATAGAGTGAATCTGGAATTTATTTGTCAGATACATGTAAGTGGTTATTTTATACTGAAATTTAGCTTAGTGTTGGCAAAAGAGATTACCTGAGCTAAAAAAAGATTGATACTTACTAGCCAGTGAAAGGATGACAACAGCTAAATCAAATATGTTCCAGCCACTGGTGAAGAAGTATTGCCTTAAGGCTAGCATTTTGATGACACATTCTGCAGTAAATACTGCCACGAAAAAGTAGTTGATTTTATTAAGAACCCTCTTGACGACCTCCTCGTTAGTTTCTGCCATCATAACAATCATGTTTAGACAGATGAAGATCACAATGGTAATGTCAAAGGCTTTGTGTGATACTATATCAAACAGCAATCCTTGGAATGCATTCTGTGGAAAGAAAGAGATTAACTGCTTAATGCTACTTCTAAGATTAAGGCTACACTCAAATATCAATCAGTAATTGGTGCTCAGAAATAGAACTGGCAAGAACAGAAATTTCAGCCACTAGAAGGATTTGTAGGTTATTTCTTTACACCTTCAAAGAAAATAGCACTTGGCTAAGTATTTTCAGGTATCAAGCAACCACATTTTATAAAGCAGGAAAACATTCAGAGCATATTGTGATTGCTCCCTTAACAGACTAATAATAATACTCGTTGAAGCAGACATTTCATGATAAGCAATTCTAATTAAAATGTCATAAGCAAGAAAAACTCTGAATAGTTACTTTGTGAAGCCAGGCCTGGAATTAAATTTAATAAACTATAAGAACTAAAGCATAAGATTATTTAAATGTAAGTAGCAGCCCTGGGGTATGTACTACTCATTATTCATTCTCACCTGCAATAATCCAATCTAGTTGAAGTAATACCACGAACCTTAACTGATCAAAATCACACTGTGAATATCAAATACTTCATATGAACTTTATGAACAGGTTGCACAATTGAATGAGTGATAAATAGGCAGTAAATTTCCTGAATTATTACCCACATTGATTGTATTAGATGAAATTAAGAAAAAGAGAGTAAAATGTAAATACTATACTGAATGAGGAAGATTATGTTCTCTAAGGTGAAGTCTATTTCCAATTGTCTGGCTACTGGAAATCATCATCGGGATGTTAGGAAGAAATTCTTCACAGTGAGGGTGGCGAGGCACTGGAATAGGTTGCCCAGGGAGGCTGTGGCAGCTCCCTCCCTGGAGGTGTTCAAGGCCAGGCTGGATGAGGTCTTGAGCTACCTGTTCTAGTGGGAGGTGTCCCTGCCTATGGCAGGGGGTTGGAACTGGATGATCTTTGAGGTCCCTTCCAACCTAAACCATTCTATGATTCTATCTTTATATCTTCTATCATATTCTACTTAAGATGGTCTCACCAATGGTCTTGGGATGGGTTTTTGAGGCTTCTTAGATCCAAGTTTTTTTAGGGCATTATAGTATTTTTTCTGTTCTTCCGTCAAAAATAGATCTTTTCCACCTAAGTAAAGAATACTGTTGTTTAGCTGAAGTTTAAGCAGTCAAATAAATAAACACCATCAATTTTAAGGCAAAAAGTTAAAGCTGTCATGAGTGGGATCTAAGAGAGCACAGAGACAATATGCCTTCACAATTTCTTATTTTCTTTGCAAAGATGTACTGCAAACAGCTACTGAGGGTTTGATCATGAAAGTGTAGTAGTCCAGGCAGTGTTCTCCAAGTCAGTTTCCTCACCTGTGATAGCCTTTCTGAAGTTTTACACATTTGTTTCATATTATTAAAATTACCCAAGACTTGTTAACAAATAGAATAATTTCCATGTGTGTTTTTGGGAAAGGTAGAAACAGGAATACGTTAATGGGCAAATAAACAAAGGATTATGAATCAGCACTTCAGAATCAAGTTCTACAGGGGATGGGGCAGAGGCCCTGATAATGAATTTCTGGTGCTCATCTTATTACCATCTACACCACCTGAATCGCTTAGCAATCACTTTGAACTGAATATTCAGGAGAAGCAGCACTGAATGATTAGCATTTTGTGAAACAAACTTACAGTTCCATTCTGCACTTTGGCAGAATCACTCTGGCAAGACCTCTGAAATACAGTTTGATTTCACTACCTGAAACCTCAACAAAAATCCCCAAGAAACAGCAAAGAAATTTTAAAAAGGGGGAAAATGGCCAATTACAGCATGCACTGGGAAAAAATTATGTTTACATTAGCTTCTAGCAAGTGTGCAGACTCAATCTACTTAACCAGTGTTGTTTCTGCCTGTTGGGATTATTAACATTTCCTTCTATAATAAAGTTCTAATTAGAGGGAAGTTTGAATGTTGTTCCTCAACCCCCTACACATCCTTTCTCTGTTCAGATGCAGAGGGCAGAATAACTTCTGGTGGGTCTTATTCCTACCTATCTCCACCATGGGCAATAATTCTTTGACGCTTGGTGTGTAAGTCAGCCTATGGAAATAATAAATGGCTCCCTCAGAGATTGTCTTCACAATGTGAACCTTGAAATTGTAAACCTACTGTTGGGATCTGATTCTGTGGTGTTCTTTTAATGAGTAAAATATTTGGGTTTTTTGAGACTTTCAAGTGGATTACTTGATCCACTTTCTCACAATATTCTGGATATTTAAGCTCCTAAATGAATCAGGGAGAAAACTCAATTGATAAACAAATTTGGCACAAAGAAGCAGAACTATAGGAGGGAATGTTGACTGTTGTTTTTATCTTATTATTGCATTTTCCAATCAAAATTTTTGCCTGATTGAAAAGAATA
The DNA here is from genome assembly GCA_013396835.1 of Psilopogon haemacephalus. Classification (NCBI taxonomy): domain Eukaryota; kingdom Metazoa; phylum Chordata; class Aves; order Piciformes; family Megalaimidae; genus Psilopogon; species Psilopogon haemacephalus. Next base: position 2,539,319 of record VWZI01005509.1, read on the forward strand.
GAGAATTTACGAGGAGAAAAGTGTAAGCAGTGCTTCATGGGATTCAGGAAGCCTCTATATTTCTAGATAGCCTCTTTCTGAGGCTATGGCTTGGATCTCCGTGCAGAAAGTTTCAATAATGCCAGTTAATTAATATGTAGAGTTACTTTATCGTTCACAGGAATGTAACTAGTTTAAGAAGAAGCTCCAATGAACAAGATCTTTCCAAGTTTCTTTACCAGGAAAACAGTGGCTGCTTCTTCTATGAGCAATAGTGGGGTTTGATTATTCTTATCACATTTGTTACACATTTATTTTCAGCATAAAAGACTCTTCTCCAAAGTAAATCTCGAAAGCAGAACAACAGCATTCCACTCTCTTGCAGGGAAGTCTAAACCTTTTTTCAGCTTCTCTTTTCTAAAACTACCCACTCCTTCCTCCTCACCTTCCTTCTTGGAAGAAATTAAGGACTTGGTGTAAAAACAGAATTTACATGTAAGTTACTAAAAGATTTGAGGACCCATATATTCAAAACTTGGTATCTAAGTATTATTTTAAATGTCTCCAGTCAGTTATCTGAATATGCTACACATTTAGGTGTCAAACAAGCAATTACATAACCAAACTGGGATTAGAAGAGAGCCTGAATTAGCTCATCTGGCACTTATCTTTTTCCTTTGCTGGTTAAAATTGCTGATAACCACTCCAATGAAAAGGTTCAGCATGAAGAAAGATCCAAAAATAATGAAAATCACAAAATACATATACATGGCTAAGAACGCTTCAAACTTTGGCTGTTGATTCACCTGTTAAAAAACAAAATCAACATAAAAATAATATTGGTAAAAATCAGATAATCACAGCTTTATCATTTCCAATTTATAAGAGCTAAACTTTTCTTTTTTGTAAGGAGGGATAAATGATTTTTACACATTCAAACCTTTATTTACATGTACAAGTAGAACAAATGTCTTGTTCTGTGCTGCTCATAGAAATAATTACACATACCTCACGTGAATCCACTGCTGCATACATAATATCCATCCAACCTTTAAAAGTTGCCTGAAAAAAAATGCATTACTAAGGGCATTATAACTTAAAAATGCATACAAAAATAATTACATAGAGCTAATATAAATGTGCAGGGAAGTGTGTAAAACTGAGCAGTGTGCTATGAAAAATGTGCATTATGTCTAAAAATATGCTTGGAACTATTCAGTGAAGCTCAATAAGGAAAAAAAAAAAATCCTGAAAACAAAATTTTAAAAGTTTTGTTTTGTTTTGTTTTGTTTTGTTTTTTTAATGCCAGAAATCCTGTGAAACATGCTTTATTGTGAACTCCAGTTAGGAAAAAAAAAACAAACAACAAAAAAACCCCATAAGTTTGGGCTTAACTAGCAGATATTTTGCAAACTGACAAAAACACTTCCTAAGAAAAGAGCAAACAATTCCTTCCTGCAATCTTTAGGAAGTCTGCAGTCATAGAACTCTTAGGAGGACACAGGGCAAAGAACTTCATCTAGAAAAGATACAGAAATAACAGTCTGCCATGGATTGAGTTGAACCTGCCCTTGTGCTAAATCATTACACAGCCACTTTTAAATAAAATGCCTTTCTCTCCGTTGTGGTATTAGGGATATTTAAACAACAGGAAAAAGCTACAGAAATATAAGCAAACTGCATTGCACTTTTTCTTTCTCACCCACCTTGCACTAACTTTTACTGAAGAAACTGAGAGTAACTTCAAATCTGGTAATATGCAAACTATTTTGGACTTCATACTTTAATCAAAACAGAACCGAAAAGCCATGAAATGCAGTTCTTGATTTTACCACAAGGTTGCATATGCTAAAGTGTTCTTTAGGAGGAAGAGAGCAACTTAAGGACAAGAAAAACATTTCTGGAATCTAACAATAACCCCCATTTTCAGTGCAATAAACAGAAGTACAGTGCTGTCCCACGGTTGGGCTGAGCACATTTCTTTGAAGGAAAGGAAACTGGGCACGTTTTTAGACAACTTACCACTTGGAGGAGAGCCAAGTACCCCATCCCAACATTATCAAAGTTTACATCACTGTTTGTCCACTGTCCATTGTAGGCAGCACAATCATCTGAGTTATTAATCATATTGATATTTCCTTTCTCGAGTACGCATTTTGAAAATTTTTTTGCAAGTAGTTTTACTCCTGCAATGTTAAACAGGAGCCAGAAGACAATACAGACGAGCAAAACATTCAGGATTGAGGGGATAGCTCCCAAGAGTGCATTCACAACAACCTTCAGTAAAAGGAAAAAAAAATTCATTACTCACATTTGATAGAAAACCTTTGCAGAAAACCACTTATTTTATCTTCTGTATCTCTTGTAGATTCTCATCCTTACAAAACTAAGAGATGACAAATGCAAAGGCAATATTCATCCCAAATTCAAGCTTATCTTAACATGCAATTCTGTGCTATGTATATTGTCCTTTTGAGGAAGGAGGTAAAACCTGGCAACTAGAGTTACGCCTGGGTTTAAGAAATACATAAAATTACAAGTCTGCAGCATCTATGGGATATGAAAATCAGTTAGAGGGGAATGGGTTGTATAGTCTACATTTACTACAGTATCATAAATAACCCTGTCTTTCATCTTGAGGAGGGCTTTGCAAGAGAACAGCTTGCTTTCCATAACAAAATTAAATTCACTCAATGACCACTGCAACTGTTTGCATATTGTATAAGGTAGAGAAGTTTGGCTTGCAGAAGACTGAGTTGTTTTGGTCAGCAGTTTTCCTTTGCTTAGTCTTGCCTGAGGACAAGATGAATGCAAATCCATGATGAGCAGTAAGACTTTTCCAGAAATGGTACCAGCGAAAGGAGGATTCCAGCTTTTGTCTGTGTCTGCATTGGTGATGTCAAAGGATCTGACTTGAGCAGTGATAAAACTTTAATTTGTGAATACAGTACACTAGGTGCTGACAGGCAGGATTATGTTTGTTGCCAGTGGAAAATTGAGGACTATTTCTTTTCACCATTTTTCACAACTCCTTCATGAGGCACAGCAAAAACCTCTCTGGAAGCTTTTCAATCCTATGATTATGAGAAAATTCTGAGCCTCGGATAATGCCTGTACATTAGAACCACACAGAACAAAGCATATTGGAAATAACCTCTGAAGATCAGCTGTTCCAACACAGATCAAGTTTCTTGGCATCTTGTCCAGTCAAGTTCCGAATTTTTACAAGGGTGAATACTCAACAACCTCTTTGGACAATACTAAACACTCACACTGCCACCTTTTTTTCACAGATGGCTAATTGGAAGGTCCTTCAAAGCCAGCACATTTGCTCTCATTTTCTCACTGTGGACCTACCACAAAACTGTGAAAGTGATAGTTTTGAAATAGCAACTATGAGATGTAAGTAGGCAGGCAGTCTGAACAATCTTAATGCCAAAGTCCTGAAATATGAGATTCAGAACCTTCACAAAACCTTCCAATGCAGCTATTCCAGAACAGGCGCACACAACCACCCCTATATCCTCACCTTTATCCCTTCAAATCTTGACAAAGCTCGTAGAGGCCTCAATGCTCTAAGAGTCCTGAGAGACTTCAGGGCACTCCCAGAGGAACAGGGTAATGGGTCTCTGGAAACACCACTTAATCCCCAGGAAACAAGTGATATCTATGTTCATGGAATTGAAACCAAGATCATTAAAACGGTACATGAAAGTCTATTGAATTGAAACTGAAATTATTAAAATAGCATACGGAAATTTATTTGTGTCAGTAGACAATCACAGGTTGATTGTCACAGTAACTTTGACCAGTAACTTCAATTAAGGAAATACACATTTGAAGCTATCGCAATAGAACTTTACTTCATTCTTTCCTAATATTTAAATGCAATGTAATTTCTTTCATTCTAATTTGAAACACTTTTTGTTTTTTTTTAATCACTCTTTTCCCTCCCCAGTGGGGTTGGACTAGACGACCTTTGGAGGTCCCTTCCAACCTGCACTATTCTATACTTTTTTTTTGTTCCTCCTCCAACAACAACAGTTTCCCACTCCATTTACCATCTAAATTTCTTCTGCTTCAAAGAAGCAATTTTACTTCTTGTGTTTCTTAATGCTGAAGCTGCCAACGGCATTAATTTTTCTACCATCTTAATTGATATTTTAATTCCTGATCATTCATTTTACTCTCTACACTCTGAATACTTTTAATAACCAACATAGTCCTCAACAATATTGATACCTAATAGAATTCCCTTATGGATCTTCTAGTTATTCCTTACAATTTCCATTGACATTTATCCTATCTTTGGATTGCATGGAAACTGCCTTTTACACTTGTGATTATGCATAATCAGGTTTTACCTATAGTTCTCTTTATAGAAGTTATCAAAATTCAAAAATATGCTTACACATACAATGATGAAGTCGAGGCAACACCAGGCATTTGTGAAATAACTGTGCAAACCATAAGCTACCCATTTCAGAAGCATCTCCAACAAAAAGACGTAGGTGAATGTCCTATCAGCATACTCTAGGACAATTCTCACTCTTTCTCTCTTATGCAGGTGAATATCTTCAAATGTCTGGAATTCAAAATAGAATTTTAAATATGGTTTGAAAAGTTTCATTGAAAATTATTTTTCAAGTAAACTAATAAAATGGTTATAATAAGCCAAATTGTATGTTGAAATTAGTTGTAACTACCACTTAGTTTTATACTGAGTAGTAAAACCCTAAATTGTAAAACAACTACAATCTCATTTTAGTTGAAAGATAACATCATTTCAGTTGTTTACACTCAAAATTTCTTCAGAAGATATCTGATGAAGTTCAGAGCTTCAAAGCCGGGGAGGGATTTTTTAGGCTATCAGGTAGTGACAGGACTAGGGGGAATGGAACAAAGCTGGAGGTGGGCAGATTCAGACTGGATGTGAGGAGGAAGTTCTTCACCATGAGAGTGGTGAGGCCCTGGAACAGGTTGCCCAGAGGGGCGGTTGGGGCCACTTCCCTGGAGGTGTTTAAGGCCAGGCTGGATGAGGCTCTGTGCAGCCTAATGTAGGGAAGGGTGTCCCTGGGCATGGCAGGGGACTTGGAACTAGATGATCCTTGTGGTCCCTTCCAACCCTAACTGATTCCATGATTCTAAGTTCAGCTACTCAAAATGCACACAGAACAGATTTTATTTGTAAAATCCTGGTTTCTACCATGTAGATCACTTCCATACTAGTTGATTGTGTTCTTTCTGCACTGTATCATGTGTTATATTGTCAAATTCAGTTGGCCTAGTGACCATGCTTTGAAAGCAGATATAGACAACGTAAACAAATGTCTTTGGTTGAAATATACATAATCAGAGTAGCAATAAAATATTTAAGTCTTTCCCAGTTTGCATCTACCTTTAATTTTAGATTCTCATCATCATAATGCTTGTATGGTTTTAAGTCTAAAGTTTTACTGAGCAGTTGGTATGCTTTACACATTTAGAAGTACTTTTAATAAGTTTTCCAGAGCCCCTGGTTCAGCCTCCTAATCAAGCACACTACGGCATGTAAAGAACCATATTCCACAAAGAGCCTAAAACTATGATTCCATATATTTCAGTATCTTATCTAATTCAAGGGGAATCTTATATTTTATAAGGGATATGTTTAATACACTTTTTTTTTTTAATTGCATCTTGCTGATGAAAGGAATGTGACAGTAACGGAAATATAGATAATAACATGATTTTTTTCCTTTACTGACAACCATCAATTCAAAACTGAGAAATTAAATTGAATTTACCAGTGCAGCGCTGCTCAATATTATCACAAAAATTATAAAATTTTCAAACCAGCTATGCTTAACAATTCTGTAGCAGGTTTTTCTAAATTTCCACCAAGTTCTGCCAGGAAACTTAGTGGTATCCACTGCACAACACGGGGAACACTCAACACAACCTTGAAAGAGAAAGAACAGCATTTTAGTTACATGGTAAGTGTGGAGACGTGGAGTCCAAAAAGCATAAGACATCTTAAAATGAGCTTCTACAGACTATACAAAGAATTTACTGGTTTACCTCTGAGGTGATGCTATGGCTGAGACAATTTAAAGCTTAAAATAAAAAAGAAAAGAAAAAAAGAAAAGTATACAGGACAACACTTGTAGGTTAAAATAATATTTTTAAATAGAGCAACTCATACATGGGAAAAGCTGGGAAATTTGTGCCCCACCAAAAACACATTACTTCTGTCTAAAAAAAAGACTTGCTTATTTTATTTTCTGCATTTATTCTTGTTTGGAAAATATATAATACCATACTAGTGGTTTAATAAATTGTCACTTTTACTTATTATTCCACTGGATCGCACTGCAGAGAAGATAACAACCAGATTCTCTGTTCACTGTTTCACAGCACAAATATTTCTTTGTTAATCTGAACTACAAGAGTCAATGGAGTCTAAGGAGCCATTTAGGCACTCAAAGGTAGGTTTCCATTTGACAGTGAGTTGCACAGTCCTCTCAACTCCTGTACGGACTGGATATTCATCTGCTGTACTGGAAGCTCAGACAAATTCAACTGAAGTGCCATTTAAGATACCAGGTATCAACATGCATATCATAAGTGACCTCCATCTGCCTCTTCAGAGGTACTGTGAGTGCCCTTGCTCATCTACAAACACCTACAGTCTAATGCCTCAATCGAAGACTGAATCACACTCCAAAGGTCGCATTTTGCTGCCTAAACACAGAAGTTTAGAACCATCTTAGGTCTCTTCAGCAATCCTGCAGCTTCTGTGATAGTTCGGCCATCTCACAATACTAAAAGTCCGTGTTCAGATATCCCAACCCTGCTCCGTCTCTATCCTGGCCTCAGGTATATTTAGCTGAGTATTTAAACACATAAACAACTGTCTCAAGCGTTTTCTGCCAGTTTGGATATGTTCCAATCAGATCTCTCTGAATACTGATTCATTTGGTGTCATTGCAACACATTAAATTTCTTACTTGCTCCAAAACAGTCCTTAGGCAGTTCTGACTTTTTAGGCTGAGATATCATCCCCAGAAGAGCAACTGGATCCACAGTGCTGGCTTCAGAATAGCTACCAGAATCACATTTCTGCACGGGAAAAGGGCAAAAAAGATAACTTATTTACTTTTCATTATTAAGGCTTCTAAATGAGGCTTATTACCCCTCCTCTTAAAAAAAAAAAATAATTACACAGAATATAAATTATTTTCATGTTGCTACACTACCAAAATAAAATTACAAATAATGGGACAAAAGAGGCTGTGGCAAATTTCACCTGCAGCATATTCCACCAGGTGATAAAAGTTTTAATTACCTCTTTTTGCTCCTCCTTTCGGTGTGCTTCTGAAAAGCCGCTTATAGTTTCAGAAGTCCCAGAAATCTGACTGAAGCCACTTGAGCTCCGGCACTGTTCCCTATGTCTTAATCTGTCTCCCTGCATGAAATAACATAAAACAATTGATTTTCCATTTTTTTGTTCCTGTCAGTCTTTCTTACAAGTCAAAATTCTCTAACAGAATCCAAAGCATCCACAAAACGTAGCATGTTTGCCTTTTTACAGCTAAGGCTATGTTATCCCTAAAAGGTATGTAAAAGAATAGTTTCTCCCTTGATTTCAAATCCTGTGAAAATGTCCCATTCCTCAAAATCTACATTCATCCTACTGATGGATTCCTTCATCCAAGTCACTAAACTCTGATAGTTCAGTATCAGCCTTTGCAGCTGAACCCCCAACAGTCCCAATGTTTCTAGTTATAAGCAGAACAACTAAGTGACCCCATTCAGCTCTTAGTCCTTTTGCCACTACAGATTCCAAGCAAAGTCAGATTCTGCTGCAGCAGGGAAAGAATTTCTGTCATCAAATGCTTATACAAGACAACATATTTCAAATAGCCACAAATGATCCTAAAGTGATCAGCAACTTCCACTTCTTTGAGAACTCGTCCAAAGATATTCCCACTGGCAAAGTCTCCCCTATGACCAAAGCCACAGAAAATGGATCCTAATAGTCCACCTAGACACTGATAATCCACCCAAAAATTGCACCTGTTTTAGATGCTACCGCCATGGCACAACACTAGGAAGGAAGGGAAAACATTTAGTCTTGAGTCTTTGAGATTATATTTACACATGCAAGTTACAGTACTTTTAAAAAAATAGTAATTCCTTACCTGTTTTCCATAGTCTGTTTCTGTGCATGCACTGTGCTTATCATCACCTTCACCTGTGCAAGTCTCTGGTGCTTCAATGGGAACACAGGTACTATGACTTGTTAAAAATCCTCCATATCTCCTTGTTATTGAGGAACTGCCTTCAGTATTGCAATAGTCAATGTCAAAACAACTGTTGTCTACATCCTTTCTGACATCTGTCATGGCATAATTATTGCTCTCTACATCTTTGGCAGAAATTTTCACCGAAGCGTTCCTTTTGGGTCTTGTTTTGTGGCTTCGTTTCATAATTTTGCCACAACGATACCAAATTTTGACTTTCACAGACTGCAGGCCCTTGTAAATCTGTGCAATGGCAATCTGACTTTTGGACATTTTTCCAGGTTCCTCTTGTCCCATTGAGGAGTCAGTACTGAAGGAACTCAGCAGCAGGGCAATGAACAGGTTGAGAACCTTAAAACAGTCAAAGTAAGTTGAGGACAGCACTGCTAGCAGAAAAGACATTTGAGAAAACCTTCCTAAGTTAAAAAAAAAAATTAAAATATCAATCTTAGTTTCATCAGCCACTGCAATGAGATAATTTACTATCACTGTGCAACATAAATACAGTATGATATAGCTCCTGGGAAAAATGGCAGGACAAAAAGAAGTAAGGGTTCAGGTATATCAAACGTATCTTCACCTGCTCTGATGTTTGTAATGTACAAAGAAGTAGATATATTATGGAAAAAAAGCAAAGATAGCTTTTAATATTAACCATCATAAAGGATCTAGTATAGACCAAGAAAACAAGCAACATCAGATTGATAATGTATATATATGTTAGATCTGATTCATGTGACATATACCAGAGTATCTGGGTACTAAGCTGGTAAGCATTAAAAGCACTTAACAGTTTGCTTGTTTGATCCTAGCAACAGACAGCAGGTAGAAATAAGACACCAAATTATCAAAAGCATGGCACTTCTATACTCCGAGTAGAAGGAATGCCTTCATGTATTTTTCTTAGCACCTGTCTCTTGTGTGCGAAAGAGATAGAAAGGGGAAAAGAGGGAAAAAAAGACAGGAAAAAAAACAAAACCATGTAGTAACATCTGAAAGAGAGTATAATGTGAATACTCTTCAAACGATAATGTTTGTCTGAGGAGAAAAGAAAAGATGCCAGCATAATTGGATGCACCCAGTAGGAACAGAAAAGTAGCTTGAAACTCACCACCAAGTTTCCTATCACCAGGACTAGCAAGAAAATGGGAAGACATAGCCCTTTTCCAGCCACTTCCATACATTCCCACATGGTTTCAATCCATTCTCCACATAATATTCGGAATATAATCAGGAATGAATGACAAAAATCTTTCATGTGCCAGCGTAAATTCCCATCAGTGCTTATTTTAAGCCTATTAGTATCATAATAAGTGCCCAAAACCTGCTTTCCTACTACAGCAAAAATAAATACAGTGATAATCAAAACCAGAGTGAGGTTACCCAGAGCACCAACTGAGTTCAGAATTATTTTCATGAGAGTATTTAAGGCTGGCCAGGACTTTGCCAATTTGAAGATCCTGAGCTGCAAGTAAAACACAAGAGAACAACGTGAATGGCAAAGAGAGAATGGGCAGCATAGTACACATAAAAACCAGATTCTGTACTTATGCTGTATTCTTTAATATTCATTTAATGTTCATTCTAATTAATATTCATGTTGGCTCACTATTTGTTAACAAAGAGTACTGATTTAACAGATTCATCAGTAAAATAACTTGAGGGTATTTCACTATAATCTTTTACAAATCTATGCAACAGGTGCTTACAAAAAAAAAAAAAATTAAAAAAAAATTACCAGCCTGAAAGCTGACAGATTTTCTTTAAAGCTTATTAGGCCAATCATAACAACTATGCTATCAAAAATATTCCATTTTTGCTGGAAATAGTTGTAAGGATCTAGAGCGATGATTTTCAAGATCATTTCTGCCGTAAAAATCAGGGTGAAGACCTGAAAAAAAGAAATTCAGCAAAGAGTCACTCAAAAAGTGTGTCTGCTTATGGGTTACAACTCCGTAATTAATTCTAACACAAACCTCATTTACCTTGTCACTTATATAAATCATGCTTTTGTAATCAGACTGCAGGTCAGGGTGCTCCAGAGCCATGAAGAAGGTATTGACAATAATGCAAACCATAATTAGGAGATCAACAAATGGATTCAAAATGACCAATTTCACCTTCTCTTTGACTGCTCTCCAGAATGGACAACAATTCCAGATTAGATACTTTCGAGCAAAACGTTTCCAAAATGAAGGGCATTTCAGTTTTGACTCTTGCAGTTCTAAATGATGAGAAGAGAAAGTGGCATAAGGTAAGACTCATTGGAAAGGACCTCAGGAGATCTCTGGTGCAACATCTTTCTCAAAGCAGGGTCTGCCATGGCAATATCAGAGTGTGCATAACCTGTTCCTCTGTTTGACTGTCCTCATAGTGAAAGATTCTCCCGACACACAGTTTGAAGCTCTGTCAATTTGTCTGTCTTATCTTTCTACTGTGCACCATTGTGATGAACCCAGCTCCATCTCTTCAATATCTTCCTGCGCAGTGGAAGGGTAGCATTATTTTGCTCTCAATATCACCTTTCTAGGCTGTGCCGTTACAGCACTGAGTAAGCACTCCAGCCTCTGACTGACTTGGTGTCCCTCTACAGAAACTCTGTGTGTTTCTTTTACTGGGAGGGCCTGGGGGGAAAACTGGGCATAGTATGTGGTCCAGCAAGTGCTCAATAAAGGGTAATAATCACCTTTCTCCTGGCTACTCTTCTTTTAATGTAGTCCAGGAGATTGGACTTGCTGCTCTACAGGAACGTTGCTGGCTTAGCTCACTGCTCATTAAGTACCCACAGGGCCTTTCCTGCAGACAGCCAGCTTCCAGTCTGTATTACTGGAAGAGATTCCTGCAGATATGCAGAAGTTTACATTTGTTTTGGCTGAATTTTTGTAAGGTTCCTGTTGGCCCATTCCTCCAGCTTAAGTCCCCTAGATGGCAGCCCTTACCTCCAGTGTATCAAGTGGTTCCCCCTCAGTTTGATGTTACCTGCAAAATTCACAGGCAAACCCTTTGTTGCCTCCTCCATGTCATTTCAGACAACATGTGCCCTAGGATATGCTCCTGTGGTACTCCACTGGTTACATGCCTCCATGTGTAATCCAACATCTTCATCAGACACTCAAAGCCTAACCATCCACCCATTATTTTGTCCATCTGGTTGTCCACCTCTGCAGACCCTAACACTCTTACTTGGATGAAAAAATACTGTATGAGACAGTGCTGAAAAGCCTTGCTGAAGTCAAGGCAAATGAAAAGATTGCTTTCCCCTCATCCACAAGCCCCTGCTATTCTACTGTACACAACAATTAAGCTGGTCAGGCAAGATTTACCCTCGGTAACTGGAAGTTATATTTGTGTGATGCAAGAATATTTATTTTATTGAAATGTACATTTGATGGCAGCATAATTTCCCCTAGTGACTTTTAAAGTAATGCTGATTGTTTGTAACCTTTTGATCTCTTAGGTCAAGTTACACAATCACTATTGGGAAAAGAAAAAAAAAACACACTAAAGAATGACTTACCCAAATTGTCTGTAATAACAGTGGCTGCACTCATTAACCTCTGCCTCCGAAAAGGATCATTAATGGAATCCACTGACAACTCATAGGACAGCAGTATCTGCCTCTTTGGTTAGAAAGACAACAGAAGGTAATAGAACACAGAATATGAATAAAAGGGTAATATAAAAACTATGTCCAGCATAAGACATAAATGTGCCTTTTAAAAAAAGCCACACTGTGATGAAGCCTTACCTTGCTGAAAGAATGCCAAGCAAAAGCATATAACAATATCAGCTGTTTGCCCTTGAAGGCAAAGGACATTTAATCAAAACCAGTAACACTTTTTCTACTGGAGCACACTGAACTTTTCTTTCAATTCTATATGGTGCTATCCTCTTCTGAACCAAATTCTAAATTTTAGCTTGCTTTAAAATAAAAAACAATATTCAATGTTATGCAAGTAAGAAGGGGGGGGGAACTAAAAAAAAAAAGGAGAAAAAATTGCAAATAAAGGAAACATTTCTGCTCATCAACTCATCATCACATACAAGGCCAACAAATATATCTTCTAATCTGAATACTTACAAGTTTCTTCCGGCAGTGACCAGGTTGCGAATCAAACACATGCTCCTCTTTGCCACGATCACCTAAAATCAATTTTTGTCTTAAAATAGTTTTTCCCTGTTTCACTTCTTTTTCTTTTGAATTTTCCAACTCAACTACTGATGTTTCACATCTGACATCTAAAGCCTTATCTTCTCCTGCAGCCAACATCTGTAAAAGAAAGAAACAGCAAAAGATCTGTCTTAGAATCATAGAATCAACCAGGTTGGAAGAGACCTCCAAGATCATCCAGTCCAACCTATCACCCAGCCCTATCAAATCAACTAGACCATGGCACTAAGTGCCTCATACAGTCTTTTCTTGAACATCTCCAGGGACAGTGACTCCACCACCTCCCTGGGCAGCCTATTCCAATGATGAATCACTCTCTCTGTGAGAAGAGCTTATGCTACCCCTGGCACAACCTGGGACTGTGTCCCCTCGTTCTGTTGCTGGGTGTCTGGGAGAAGAGACTGATCCCCACCTGCCTACAACCTCCTTTCAGGTAGTTGTAGACATCAATAAGGTCACCTCCGAGACTCCCCTTCTCCAGTCTTAATATGAAGCAAATGCCAATGCATGGACTAAGATCATACACAGTTTAAATAATTATGCTATCTGAATGCTTTGCACTAACATTTTCTACCTTTCAACTATTAAACTACAACAAAAATAGAGGATGACAAAACGCTGTTCGCAATACTGAAAGATAAAGCAGAGTTACTTATCCGCTACTGTAATTAAAGTTTGTCCTTACCACTTCAGATGTTGCATTTTGTAATTTTCAATCTAGCTTCACATCTCAGAAAGGAAATAAAACAAAGTGATTCCTGATGTCATACAGGCCAAGGAATGAATAAATCAAGGCAATACTGTGCCAAGAGGAAACGCTGCAGAAATCTGACCTGTTACTATTATCTCTCCAAATCAACAGCAAGGAAATTAATGCAGTCTTTGGATGTCCTCCTACATTAATACAAAGCTTACAGCATTAGCTTGGCCAAAGACTATTTCTGCTTCTACCACCTGGTAGACCTTCTGCATGCAGTCACTCAAAAAGAGGCATGACACCCCTTAAAGTTCTTAAAGAGAACATTTGATCTCAGAAAGCTGGCATTGTTAACCAATCTTGAAATCTATCAGCATCAAAACTTCTGATCTCAAGGAACTGTAAAAATGACAACTTATCTTACAGATGCTCATTTATCCACTCCTACTTCCTCCATCAGACTATGTAGCAGCAGCAAGAAGGAATATCCAGGGAAAGAAGTTACTGTACACAGCAGTATTAGTAGTGCTCACAAGAGTGAGCAAATCAGAGCACAGGCATGTCTGTAACACCATGAAAAGCCATATACTTGCCATCAGGCTGTTTCTATATGATGTTAGGTCTACAAGTTAAATGGTATGAAGTTTTAGGATTTGAACTCATGCTGTTTGTATGACAGAAATGTTTATATATTTATATATATACAAACACATACAGAATCACAGAAAGGCAGGGACTGGAAGGGAACTCGAGGTCATCCAGTCCAAACTCAAGGTTCACCTTGAATGGGTTTTGAAAGTTTCTAGAGAAGGAGACTCCACAACATCCCTGGGCAACCTGTTCAGTGCTCTGCCACCCTCAGAGTGAAGATGTTTTTCCTTATGTTGAAATGCAACTTCCTGTGTCTCGTTTGTGCTCATTGCACCTTACCCTGTCACTGGTCACCACTGAGAAGAGTCAAAGAGTCTTGCCTTTCTTGTCTCCCCATCCTTTAGATATTGACAAGCACTGAGAAGATACCCTTTGAGCCCTCTCCAGGCCAAACAGCTTCAGGTCTCAGCTGTATATATGTAATTATTTCTCTTTCTCTCTCTTCCATAAAGTGCAAGAAAGCATTCTAAGAAGCACAGTTTAATTAAAATATTTTTTTTTTTACACAAGCAGAAAAGGAGCTGTATTATATATTATATATTATATATAGTAACTTACGAACCTTCTCTTTCTCTAGAAGTTGCTTGGCATCCTGAAGTAATTTTTCCTTTGTCTGTGTTTCAGCAAGAGTAGCTTTATTTTGCTCTTCATATGCCATAGTTACAACAGCCAAGATCAGATTGAAGAGATAAAATGCACATAAAAAGATGACTGCCAGAAAAAAGAAAATGTAGTTCTTTCCAGACGTACGGATAGTCTGTGAGGAAAAGGTAAAGGCTGTAATAAATTCATCACAAAAGGAACATTTACAGGAGATTTTCAAGCTAACTTTAAGCAATCTATCTTCCTATACAATAGAAAGGGTCAATCTACTGCACGGTTTTCATTGAACAATAGTAGGATCTACCTCTGGTCTAAGTTATACAGAATGTCTAGAAACAGATCTAGACAGAAATTCCTCTGGCCTTCAAGCAAATAAACTCCAGCTCTTCCAAACTTCTTTGTGATCATACAGAGTTTTCTATTTATGTAACATACCATTAAAACTTTATAAAGATGCCATGTACTGCAGAGAAGAAATAAAAATACCCATTCTTAAAATTAAATTAACTCCCAGCAAATCAGGCAAATTATCACCAGATTTTATTTGAGAAGATGGTTTCAGTTGTAAAGATGCTTACAGGTGACCACAGAAGGAATTCATAAACCTCACTGAAAAGGATGCAAGTTAGGATTATCTTAACCATCACAATTAAAATAAATCAGAGTCAATATTTAAACTGATGCATTATTCTTACATACTTCTATGGCAGCAGCAGAGGTCTTTTTTTTTTTTAAGAAGATACATTTTTAAAATACCATTTGGATGTTACACAATTTTCAGTTTTTAATGTCTTCAAGTGTAATTTTGAGGCATCTCAAGTAATAATGATTGTTGGAAAAAAGTTAGTGGACTGTGGGAAAGCTGCAGAATAAGACAGTGGATAATTCCCTTCTAGCATAGGCACTGGATATTGTAAGGGATCCACAGAGTTCTCTAAATGCAACTTTTATATAATTTTTACCAAAACTCAGAATTATAAAAAGTTGCTTTCAACTCCCTGAATCAAAACATAAAGGCTCCAATATTTTAGTACCAGTAGACAAAATCACACCTTCTGCAGCAGCAGTGAGTTGACTAGCTACATTTACCATAAACCACAATTCTCTGGAATTTATTCACATGTTAACATTAAGCCATTAATTAGTGACCCAAGTGTATGCTCCCACAAAACTATTAGCATTCACAGCAGAATTGTTCTCATCTATTGTCATCTGCAGAAGGTATAAAAACTTAAGTCAGCTGAAGCAACTTAGTATTTACATTTAAAAAGAAATTTGGTATCAGCAATGTTAAAACAAGTGCAGAATTTTTAAGTGAACATAAATCTTTAAATTACATGTCTAAAATCATTCTAGCAGGTAAAAAAAATGCCTACTTGTCTGTAAAGGCGCTCCCAGCAATCCTGTGTCATCAAACGGAATAAAGAAAGGAAGGCCCAGCCAAAATGATCAAAACTTGTGTAATCAAAGTCAGGATTCTTCCCAATCTTCTCACAGCTATAGTTTTCTGGACACTCATTGCTAACCACAAAAGAAATGTTAAGCGATACTTAATTGTAGCATGCAATTGTACCTGGAAGTACCCAGTACACAATATCAAATCTAGATGTGATCAGTTTATCTGAAAGTCCATTTTTTTTCTTCTTCAGGACAATTCTGCTAGAAGAAGCTAGACCAAAACTCTAATTCTGTCTAGTTTCTGATTACACAGAAACTCTCCAATGATGTAAGATATATGCAAACAAATACAAAGAGGAGGACAAAAAAAGTATATATTTACTTTGAAATAATTCACCAAGACAAGGAAAGTTTATTTATCTCATAACTCTTTACTGTTCTTTCTTCTTTATAGCATCCTACATTGCCAGTGGTTAGCAACAGAGCACATCTATAATTACTCACACCCTAGTACTTCACTTCTTTCTGATGTGAATTACCTAGTTATGAAATATCTCATTATTAAATTAAGAACATATACACACATATTCCATCCCTCTGAAAAATCATCATCATTCCTTTAGAAAAAAAAAAACAAAAACAACACCGTATATCTGGAGGTAAAAAAAATAAAGTATTCAAACTGTTTCTTTCACTTACTTAGGATTTGAACTGAATCCACAGAGCAGTATTTCAGAAGATTTATTCATTCTGTAGCAGATATCAACTGAAAAATATTAACAAGGAATCAAAAGTTGTCAATATAATCAGAAGCTGTCAATTTCTACAACACTGACAGAAAAAACAGACATCACTGCACTTCAAAAAACACAAGTTTGCATGACAGCCTCCTTTCATTGCAAAGGGCACACAGGGCTGTTTCTCAGTAGATCTGTCCCTATGGCAATTAAAAAAAACCCCAAACATCTTATTAACTGCACAGCTCACAAAGTAAGATTGCATTTGATCTCCAACAAAAATAACAATCCCTGTGATAAACAGGCAAAATCCCTGAACAATATAGATGGAGTGATGGATTTTTTTAAAATATTTTTTTACTATCCCTCGTATTAGGATCCCCATGCACTATGTATAAGTAAAGAAGAAAATGCTTATGGAAAACTCAATCTCTTCTAATCCCGCAGACTGCTAATCTTTTCCAAACCCAAGATTCACTAATCCTACATTTGGCTGCCCCAGGGCCTTCCTCTTACTGCTTGTCCAAATGGAAGGACATATTTGCTTGTGAGAAACAACACACAACCAGACTTTAACATCTCTGTAGAAACATAAGACATATATAGGAAGATGCACAGGTTACGTAAAGGGAGAAAAGGACAAAATCTACCTCCATTATTTGGTACGTATATCTTGGCATCCCTACACAATGAGTCATTGTATACAGCACCAGTGAGGACGCATTTGGATGTTAAATTGCCCATAAAAAGCTGGAGGCCTATTAGAGCAAAGACGCTCAGGCAAAAAACAGTCAAGATCATGACATCAGTAAGCTTTTTCACAGATTCAATAAGGGAATTTACAATGACTTTCAGACCTAGAAAAATAAGATTAAATAACAGAAAAAAATGAGTTGAGGAATGCAGTAGTGTTCCCATATAATGATATACAGCAGTTGCAAATATGTTTAAAACAACCAGTGTCAAACAGTTTTGCAACTTTATTGTACCTCATTTAATACACTAAAGATGGGAATGAGTAAAGTATGTTTACTTACATTGCCTAATCATAAATTATTTGTCTTTTACTTCCTTCTAATACCAATTTCACTAACTTGAAAATTCTAAATTAAGACAACATCTAAAAATTCCTAGGAACTTCAATAAGTAGAGGCAGATTTCTGTGCTGGATTAATATTGAACAAATACTTCACAAATATCTGTTACAATACAGCTTCTGCTGGCTTCAGGGAATTCTGTTTTAGAAGATAGTACCTTATAGATGGCATGAGTTTAAAAGCAAAAAACATTTATGACACTGGGACAGAAATTAATATATTTTTGAGGACCACCTAATTGGAACACAGCAGAAAGGGACATGAGGATTCTGGTAGATACCAAGTTGAACCTAAGTCAGCTATGTTGCCTTGTGATATAAGCTATTGCTGAAACAGGAAATGAATACAAGATGGTCCTTACCTGGAATTACTGAAATAGCTTTCAGAGTCCTCAGTACTCGGAAAGTTCGAAGAGCTGAAAACTTGCTCGTGGTGATGCACATACTAACATACCTAAAATATTAAACCACCATAGAACTGAATGGCAAAGACCTAGCTTTTCAGAGCACATGCACACTGAGCACACACTGGTAAGTTAACTAAATTTAATTATGTACTGATCTGAGAACAATCAGCTTGAAGGTGATCTTTGCATTTCAGTGTATTCCTTAAAGATCTATGACCACTTCTCTCTTTGCAGACAGGCAAAGGATGATGCAAGTACAGTAACTCTTAGGCAGACAGGATGCCAACCACTCTAAAGAACTTCAGCAATGTCAGATAGCACTTTATCTGCACGTTTGTCTCGAGTGTAAAAGCACAACTGAGTTTTACTCACATTACAATAATAACAACAAGATCCAAGCAGTTCCATGGGTCTCGAAGAAAGGTAAATTCATCCCAAACAAATCCTCTTGCTGATACTTTTATTAATATTTCACCAGTATATATGCCAGTAAAAACATATCTAAGAAACAACGTGTATATTAAAGTTATAAAAATATTAATGATATTGAGACACATTTAGGCACATTTCTACCTTTTCTATGGTGATGCAGGCAAAGACAGAAAATTTTATGGAAAACAAGAGCGATTATATTATTTTCAGAAACATCATGGGTATAAGAAGATGCCTTCCTGAATTTCATTAAGATTTACATGCAAATCTATAACCATAAATGTTCACATAAACCTGAAATTTTTTGATCAAGAATAGCTCACATGTCCTCACCAAAATTTTTAAGATTGTATTTAGGTTCAAAGCAGGCTAGAAAATTTTGAAGCCTTACCATTTTGGCGCAACAACAAAAGCAAAGACTTATTGTGGCCTGTAAAATTTGCACGTGTTACAGATTTATTCTGAGACATACTCTATAACTAAAAAAACTCTTACATAAAGTTAAATTTGCATTATGGCCATACTTACCTCAAAATAAGAGGAATCTAAGTTACAGAACCTCTGGGGCCCCAGGCACATTTTCAAGATTTAATTCCAGAATGTTAACTCAAGTTACACAGGATACAGTGCACAATTACAAAAGGTAGCAAGGCATTATAGGTAGGTGGCTACCTAATGTGAACAACTAAACTAGGAATATCCCCAGGCAACAAGAAGAAATAATGGGATATTTATCCCTCTATACTTTTTGCATGAACTGGCCATAACAGACATTATTGCCTTACAATCACATATATTAAGTTAGGGTCCTGTTGCACACCCTCTCCAAAAGGCTTAATCCTTAAAAGGAAAAATAGGACAAGCATCTATGTTAGAGCAGATGGCAAAAATAGCCAATGTAAAGAAAAGTGCATGTGGTGTAAGGCTCTAAGAAAACGCACTGAAGCTCCACAGAGGACTGTGCGATATAATCATCATCATCCTCCTCCTAAATTTTCCTCAGAGGTGTGTCAGAAAATTTGAATCCCCAGAATTACCATATTTTTCTGTCTAGTCTAACATGTTGATGTTCTCAGAAACAGTGAACAAAAGGCAGCTGCAGTACTTACTCAGTCCAGTAGAGATTTCCTGGAAAACTACTTACAGCCATGGAAGCACAATTGAGTACTACAGTACATGTAATAAAGCAAACAAATAATGTGAATAATAAGTTAAGGACAAAGTGCTATATTATACAATAATGAAATTCAGAAAAGTTGCTAATTTTGAATATGCTGAGCACTTCTCATGCATTTCCCAAAGAAACTGATACCAGAACAAACCTTCTTAGCTGGGTAAATGTTATTATTTAAAAATAGCAATGGATTACCTGCATGTGGAGATAGTGTTGGAACTTAAGACAATAACAGGACAAAACATGTTTTACAGAAGAGACGAGGAAAACAAATAAATTAAGAAGAAAAAAAAAAAATCTGAGTCCCCTGCTGTCTACTGTTGTTTGAAACTTTAGAAACCTCCATTTCTTACCAGCAGGAGCATGGAATAAAGACAAAAGGACCACAACCCCATAGTAAGTAGAGGTTTAAGCCTAGGAAAACCTGATGAAAAATATATCAATCACCAGTGTTCTTTGAAACCAGCAGATATCTATGCCCTTCCTCAAGTTCAAAAGGAGTTCTTAATGTGTCAAATGATGAAAACATACATAAGGAAAAACCACCCCTCATGCAAATTCACTTGTCATCTAATAAAATGCAGACTTAAATTCAGAGTTTATTTGAAACTGGATAGCAAATTTAGTAATTTCTAATCACATGTCATGCAAAGTCAATCGCCAAGTTCCCATAGAAAGGCATATTTCTACAGATGAATAATTCCAACCAAAATAGTTGTTTAGTAGAAAGGGCAGCAACTAATTACCCTATGGGGTTGCACCTGCATCCCTTCACTTTTTAACATTCTGCAAGCTACATTTATATGTTTGCAAAAATACAAGAAATGGGCACTCCTGAAGACTTGAGTACAAAGTACATTTCCCAGGATAACATCAGACTCTCTTACAGTAAAGCGTTGCCATGAGTCACAGCCTTCATGCTTAAGTAACTGTTTTTAACACTTGAAATTTGTCACCACAGCAGAGGTTTAGAATAAGTTCAGGAAAAAGATAAAATATGAAACAACATTTAAAAGCTACTGAATGATAAGAGCATCTGCAAATCTGACTGTAAATATGAGCTCTATGACATTTACATGGTGTTGGTACAAGTAACAGTCTTGGCTGTTGCATAACAACATTCAGCATAACCTTTTCAAGATCTTCATCAGAGCCACATAAATTTACATTTACACAAACAGAACAACAGAAAAATGGTAAAGTTTGTTTGGTTTTGTTGGTTTTGTTTTTTTTTAAAGGAGGCAATAAAAGGATATGAATGGGTCAGTACTTTAATTGCCATTTTCCTGACTGGATTAAAAGGGCCAGCTATACACAAGGCAGGTGTAGCAGTAAACCGGAAAATAGTCCTCCTTTTATTTATCACCATAAAAGTCTGTAAGAAAGAAAGGTTCAGAGTATATGAAATGTTTTAATGAAACAAAGTTTTCGCCAAAAATTAAATGCTTAGCTTTGCAAATCTACGCCTAGAACTTTACCTAACTGCAATTATGAATAAAGACTTCCTGCATTTATAGAGGAGCTGTGACCTAATGATACTACATTTGGAAAGAAAGACATCAGCTAAATAAAAATTCATTGTTGCCTGAGAGGGAATGATGTCCCACTCAACAGTAAGCAATTATTCTAGAGACATATCAGTTAGAAGGAATTTTCCTAAGGCATCTACTTTGTATACTTCTACAGGCAATACCACAAACAACATACAGCATAAATATGGTACAATAAATAAAGATGACGAGACATAACAGAAAATTAATTTACAATAAAGAAAATATCTTAAATATGTCTCCCTTAGTTTATATAACATTTTTAAGTCAGCTAAAGCAGTAGGTCAGCAATTTCAGTGTGATCTACTCTGACAGGCACTGTTTGCATAGGAGACTGAGTTTAGCCCCACAGATGTCACAGAAAACGCTGTGGAAACCAAAGCATTGGTTATACATTTCCTGGCAAAGCATGTCTTGTTTTCATAACTAATTCTTATCCCTGACTGGACCTTAAAACACCTTTACATTATGTAACAGGTAGCATACCTTAGCACTTCTACCCACAAAATAGTAGTAATATTCAAAGATCTGTACAGAACAAGCACAACGCATCACCTCCTGAATGGAGCTTTTTACTATCTCCTAAGAGCTCAACAGAAAATGTAAACTAAAGAACAAACAAACAAAACCAAATCAAAACCCCTCAAAACTTTTTAACCTTGTGATCACTGTAGTACGGATCAAGATCTTCCAGGGGTTCCCCAATGAGTTCCACAGGAACATCTCCATATAGAGATGGCAGTTTTTTGTAGGTTTTCAGATCAAGCTGAGGAGTAAGTTTTTCTTCATCTCCACGATCCTTATTCTTCTGGTTAACTGTTGCTTGCTGTTTTTTTTTCTCAGCAATTCTTTCCTCAATTGCTGTCAAGGACTCAGGGGTGAAAGGTCGAAAGTGGTTAGTTTCTGTTGGGCAAAACAAGGGATCCATTTTTCCTTCTCTATGTTCGTTTCCAGTACTTGAAGTAACTTAAGAGAGAAAATGTTTGACAATTAGAAAATAATAGGAATAATACACAACTTAAACCTAACAGGTATAATTAGATACAAAATGATAATCTAGTCCAACTATCTGACCAATTCAGGGGTAACCAAAAGTTAAATCATGTTATTTAGAGCATTGTTCAAACGATTGTTACACACTGACAAGCTTGGGGCATTGACCATCTCTCTAGAAAAGTGTCTTCCAGTGCTTGACCACCCACTCATTAAGAGATGCTTCTTACGTCCATTCTGTACCTCTCACAGTGTATCTTTGACCCATTCCTATACATCCTGCGGGAGAAGAGATCAACAACTCCTACTCCACCGCATTCCTTTCTCAGGCAGCTGTAGAAAGCAATGAGATCACCTCTCAACCTCCTTTTCTCCAAAGCAGGTAGCTGCCATATCTAATTCTGCTTGTGACCACCCCTGTTATAAGTGCTTCAATAAGCCAGGGACGTGCAACTCCTCAAAACAAACTTCACCTGAGGGTGATTTGACCACCAATTAACCCCCATGAAGCTCTACATCCACTGACATGTAGAACTTAAGCAATCTAAAGACACCATAAAAGGATTACTACAAACCAAATAATCAAATACTTCTGATTACTTGCTTACAACTGCATGTCAGCAGGAAGGTAAGTCTCACTTCGAATTTTACAGGTGTCTTAATGCTTTGTGGCTCTGCAGTAGTGTCTGTTTCTGCTGGACATCTTCATTCTATCTGTACTCTTTCCCACACATGAGAAAAAAGAAATGCAATACTATTATCTACTTAGATTTTGATCCAAGTGATTGACTTGTTTATTCATGCTGACAGGCACAGGTGAATTCTTCCCCCTATGCCAGCCTAGGCAAAAGTAAATATGATGAAATGAATTCACCTTCTCACATATTCACAAACAGGGCAGTTCTTCTGGGGTCAGCAGACGAACTTCAAGAATTTATTTTCAACTATTCTGCTTCAGCTTAAATCACTGACAAAGGGGAAGGCTGGCAAGGTAATTGGAAGCACTGAAGTGGCTTAAGGCAAATCATTATATTGATTTACTAATGACTTTCAGCCTGAATTTACCACATTACTTGCAGATGACAGCAATTTACATGACTGCAGCTCTCATCCAGAAAAGATGAAGAAAATGTTGATCCGTTACACAATGCTGTGTTCTTTGTGACAAAACATAAATTGCTTTCATCTAATGAACACTTTTGGTCACAAACAACTCTTTAAAATGCCACAGTTTTGACTGTCCTAGGTCCACATTTGTGCTAAGTCACTTTTGTGAGCTCACATGTGGCCCATGTTAGAGAATCAATATTTTCTCCTGTTATTACATCTCTCCTATTTATTTCAAATAACATGCAATTACCTGAAGCCAGAATGATTGTGCAATGATTTTGTTTTGTTTCAGGGGATTAAGGCAAGTTTTCTTCTTTCGCTGGAACTTTACCAGCAACTTCAGATCTGATCAGGGACCACAACTCAGAGATCAAAGTTTACCATAACAAAATTGATAGTATATAATCAAAGAGTTGTTGCTTTGGAAACCCACAGACCCATTTCAACTGACAGCTCAAAAGATAGAACCAAAAATCAACATGTTTTGGGTCTCTTCTTCCAGTTCTTAGTAATTCTAAGAAGATTAATTCAAAGCAGTTTCAAGGACAACGGTGAGACCAAGCTTTCAGGTAACTACATTAACTGTCATAAATGAAGCAAAGACAATGGCTTTAGTAAATACAGACACTAGTTTAGTGTTAAGGAACTGGAATTTGATTTTTCAAAATCTGGGGGCTGAATCTGTCAAAAGCAACTATCAAGAGCTAAAAATCCCTACATGTCCCCTTCAGCAACAGTGACTATAAATTATAATGGGACAAACAACAAATATATATAACACCTGTACACATACATCCCTGAATATTTTCATCAAACATACACAGATTTAAACTAAGAAAATTAGCAGATTTCTCATAGTATAAAAATATTTAGTAAAAGCAAAACACAACATCCCCTTCAAAATAAAAACCCTTCACAATGATTTCTTAAGCTAATTTTGGCTAGCTTGTACCTTCAAAGAGACAGAGTCTTCATTTTGTCACCTTCACCATCCTGTTCGAATGAACATCTTGCCTGAATGGTTAGTTCCCATGCAGAAAGTTTTCTTCTGTATTGGGATGCCTCGGGGAGGGATGGAGGGAGGAGCTTAGCTGCTCTTCTGACAGCACTAAATGAAGCTTTGTGATCTCACTACGAACACCATCAGAAAGAAGCGTGTTGGTGATACCTTTGACAAATAAACACCTAAATCTTAATTTCTTTCTGCTGAAATCATAGATATGTTAATTAAAAGCAAAGAAGGGGTATTTTTCTTGAACTTTCATGGTCCCTTCCAAACTGATGCAGTCTGCGAACATAAAACTCTATGAAAGCAACTTCACCTTCCATTCTGAGGTTTTAACTAGCTGAACTATCTATGCTTCACCTTCCATTCTGAAGTTTTAACCAACTGAACTTTCTAGTATATATGAAATATAGGCAAAAAATTTGCCCTTCATTAAAAGCTTTCAGTTAGAAATCAGCTACACATTGCTCATTTTCATTTCTTAATTTGTTTTTATTATTCTCAGGCTATGATGTATGTTCATTATGCCTTACAAAGAGAAATTCTCAAAGTCAAATATACTACAGCATCACATTATGCTTCGACTTCTGTTAAAACATACAAACCTTGTTTGAGCAAATAAAAACCACAACATCTATTCTTGTACCTGAATCTTATATTTATTTAAATATAATAACTACTATTTAAGTTTATATTGTATTGTTAAATATGTAGTGCTAAATATGTGATTACATATAAATTAAGATACATATAAGATGTCTGGTATCTTGTCTTTATTTAAATAAAAGTGCCTACTAGCAACAGGTTGTGGATAACAACAAGTATACATTAATGGTAAGCTAAGTACAGCTATTTCTCTTAGATACATCAACAGAACACATTACTGTCCTCTTTTTTCCTTTTCTTTTCTTTTTTTTCTTTTTATTGAGTGCATTCTAAATCTTTCCTATTGGTTTTCTGGTGCTATGAGAGTTACTATGGGTTTTGCTGGAAGAATCCTCCTGGAACTACCTCGTCCTTAAAAGCTAGGCAGCTCTAATGCAAGCAAACAGAAAAACAATTGTGATCAAACACTTTGCTTGATAGGTATAATCAGCAAAGGAAACACAACTAAAGATGGTTTTAAAGAAATAAAACACTAAGTGTTCTGTGCTGCAGGCAACAGTGAGCCATTTTAAGCTCCAGTGTAAGTTATTTTTCCAGAAAGCAATAGCATATTCTTGAGGTAAGTACAATTAAGAAAGGAGAATTTTAAAGAGCAAGGAAGCATCATTCTGTAATGGCACCGTATCTGCTTCGGTCAAAAGCAGCCACATTTTTACAATGCTATACCATTCTACTTGTAAAAAAGATCCTTACCTGGATGTATTTCTTTTTCCTGCTGTATCTCATTCATCAATCCACCTCTGTGAAAAATGGGGCACCAGGAATAAATAGAGAAAAGAGTGAAAGGAATTGCACTCCCCCCTCCTTCTGACACATTGCAATATCTATAATCAAAAAAGAGGGAAACGAAGAAAACAACATTTTCGTCTGTTACTGTTAAAAAGCATAAAAAGCCTTAGGGCTTGCAGCTAAGAGCAAAGCATTCAAAGAAAGAACTTTTCTTGTGTTATTATGTAAGATTTATTTTCCCCTATTGCAAAGGCAGCTTCTTAAAGGTGAGGTAAGAGGCCAAAACCTAGCTTCAGCATCAGGACATTGTTTCATTCACTATTCTGTGGTATAATGAAAAACAAAACAAAGGAAAACAAAACAACCCCCCCAGACAAGACAATAAAAAAACCCAAAGTTTAATGACAGAAAGATAATGTTCATCATCGAAATGACTGACTCTTAATTAGTCACCATGTTCCTGGATCTGTCATGGGTCTGTCTCTTCCATTAACAGTGAAATTCAGCGCTCTTCCGTTTTACTGACAGAGCATCAAAAAAAAAATCTTTTTTCTTGGTAGCATTAGTACATCACCATTAGTCTAATGACTAAGAGTCTGAAGATGTCAAGGGCTGAAACCCCAGATTTTTGCATAATTAAATGTATCTTGTGGCTGCGCCGTAACTCTAAACACTAGATGCTGCTTTAAACTGCTGCTCAGACAGAGTCATTAGAGATACCAAGGCACTCGATAGTTCATGTGCATCATGTGACCCTCTTACCCTCCAGTTCTATGCCCCTCTGTTGTCTGCTAGTGTCTAACTACCGAGAAGCACAAGCTATAATCCCAGAAATCTGTGTCTCCTGTGTTCAGCAGGGTAAGAGACACAAAATGTGTGCCCCTGTCTTAGAGAGAGGAAAATTCATAAAAGGTTTCTCTTCCCAATTTTTTTTCATCTTTAGGAATAAGACTGGAGTACTGTGTACAGTTCTGGAGCCCCCAACACAAGAAGGACATCAAGCTGTTGGAGCAAGTCCAGAGGAGGGCCATGAAGATGCTCAAAGGGTTGCAGCAGCTTTGCTTTAAGGACAGGCTATGAGAGTTGGTGTTCTTCAGCCTGGAGAAGAGAAGGCTTCCAGGAGACCTTATAGTAGCCTTCCAGTATCTGAAAGGAGCCTACAGGAAGGCTGGGGAGGGACTATTCACAAGGACTTGTAATGACAGGATGCAGGGTAATGGGTTTAAACTGGAAGAGGGGAGATTGAAACTGGATGTTAGGAGGAAGTTCTTTATAGTGAGGGTGGTGAGATACTGGCACAGGTTGCCCAGGGAGGTTGTGGCTGCTCCATCCCTGGAGGTGTTCAAGGCCAGATCGGATGAGGCCTTGAGTGACCTGTTCTAGTGGGAGGTGTCCCTGCCTATGGTGGAGGGTTGGAACTGGATGATCTTTGAGGTCACTTCCATCCTACACCATTCTATGATTCTGTTTCCCAAAAATGCACCATAATTTCCCTCATTTTCCTATCTGATTGGGAACTTCCCTCAATAGCTGACCAATGATGAATCCCCTGGTATATGTGAGAAGTCTGAAATTCAGATCACTAGTAACCTAATCCTTTTCACTACATCTTCCTTTAAGGTAAACCTGTATCTTTCTCTATAATTGGGTAGGATTATAAGATGTACACAAGATGTGGGGCAGATACAACAGGGAGTAGATCTTAGATTTCAAACAATTAAGTCCCTGCTGTTAACTGACTTAACAGTAAATCTAATGCTGAACTATATATACTGGCCCATTCAATAGCCTATTTATTATTCACACAAACACACAGAGAGTGTGAGTAAAAACAGTAAAAACCCACACATATATATTTTAAAAAAAATCAATGGAAAAATAAACACTACTTAAATGCTAAAAGCATCTCTTAACTGCAGTCATAAAGGTTGGAAAGAAAATAACTTGAGCCTGAGAAAGACATCTGATAGTTTTCAAGAAACATGGTTCTGTGTTTAAAAGCAAATTAAAACCATCTTATTTACCTCTTTCAGGTAAATGTCTTTGAGAAATCTAGGACAGGATACATCACAAGATCCAGGGATAGCTTTCATTGCACACAGTCATTCAAACAAGAGGAATCTGGTCTTGATCACATTGTAAGGGCTTACAGATCCATGAAAGCTCTAATAGTGCATGATTCTTCAATCCAGAAAACAAAAGCTGAGCTTGAAACTAGCCAAATGTGGACCAAGAAAAGGCACACACATTTAACAGGATGGACAGCTAAGTACTGAAACAACTTGTGAACGCCTGTGATTTTCTCAAATACTCAAAAGCATTACTATTTGAGTACATGAAATCTTTGTTTTCTAATCCCCACCTCACTCTATAAACATATCTGATTTTATACATACATTTTATTTGGGATTTATAACACATATTTGGAGCAGTATAATAGCTATGAACTCTGATGCCTACAGTTCACCAATGATACTTCTTACAAGTTTATGTAATGAAGGCAGCTCACAGCTCAGCTATATAATTTCATTTTTGTTGGTAATTCAATCTTTTCATTGGTAATTCAATCATCAGATACACTTGCAATGAAAATTATTTGGAAAAATATTCTGTTCACTACAGCTGTAACTTCATAGAATTTGTGATTCTCTCTCCTATCTCTAACCTGACCTGGCAGACAGGGAGAGAGGCACACCCACCATCTGAGAAACATCATAACCTCTGACATATCACATGAAGTGCTGTCTCTAAATAATGCACAAACATACATTACAATGTAAACTCAAATGTACCCTTCATAGGCTGAATGAACTCAGCTGCTGGCCAGAAGCTTCAGGATTCTCCTTGATTTCAAGAACTAGATGAGATTCCAGGAATGTCTCCATAAAGTATCATATTTCTGGAGCAACAGTAGAATGAGTGAGCATGCAGAAATTAAAAGTATTGGGGAAATGCATCTTCTTTCTTATACCTAGAATAAAGAATAACTAAAGATTACAAGTACAATAAAGCCAACATTCATATGAAAGGAAACTGCTATATTATACAAAATACCTAAAGGTATGAGCTTGTCACAGAAAGAAAATGAGGAGTCTGGCTAATAAGTACCTCTGAAATAAATGAAAGGTATGCCCCAATCCCTCACAGAAAAGAATCTTACAGTTTAAAGTACATGAGGTATGCATCAAGATAATAATTTATATGATTGCCATTTCCTTTTTTTCCCATGCTGCCCAATGAAATAAGAACATGAAATTTGGTATTTGCTAAATAGCTAATTGGTATTACAGAATAGCAGGAAATAGCTTTTATGGTAAGTACACATTAAATGCACTGTTACACAAAGTAGCTTTCTGCCTAATGTTCTAATGTACACTGAATAAGTCTGAAAATTAGCTCAGTGCCTGAAGTTCAAGTTGCTTCATCTGTTTCTTCTTAGCCTCTGAAAAATAGTAGTAGTATTTTTGAAGCACTTTGTATTTCTCTCAAGCAAGATGCAAAAAGCAGGCAAAATGTTGCTACTACAACCTCTGACAGATTTCCAGAAAGAGGCCTTTGTTTATGAAAAACATTTTCTACCTGTAGTTGTACAACTTTTTTTTTTTTTTTTTAAATGCGGTTTGTGCTGGTTTGAACTAATTGGAGGATCTGAATTATAAATTAGACTATAGGCTGAGAGAGGAAAGCACTGACAATGCTACTTCTCTCAGAGCTTTACTGAGAAAGAAAAAAAAATGTTTTAAGAGTTGTAAACCAAATATAGATAAGTCAGACTGCTTCAGACCTCTCTGGGCTGTGGCTGGCTCCTTGCATGGCTCCTAAAACTAATTAGTTCACACTTCAGTTCCAAGTAGCATCATCTCTACTGGTGTAATTTCTGGAGATAATTTGAGTAGTCTCTTGTTACAACAGATGGTGATTCCAAAATCTTCATACGCAACATATTCCACTGCTTCACTATGCTCACTGCCACATAAGGTTGTTCTTCTGTGCTTCCTCTTAGTTTCCTGAACTGCAAACACAGCTTGTTATTTATTTCATTTCACTCATCATAGACATGAAGATGAGTTTATTCCACATTTCTTCCTATTTATTTGGTTTCCTTTCATTTTCTCTTCTGTAGACAACATCCATCTGAATTTTATACTCTAATTCATACTTCTCAGGCTCCAAGCCGTTCTTAACAGTTGTATTTCTAAATTCTTTTAACATTGTCTCTGAAAGATGTGATTGTAAAAAAGGGAATGGAGAAGCAGACAGAAGGTGGGAAATTCTACAGCATTCTTGAACCTACTATTATTAAGGAATTATCTCACACTATTTACACTCTTACTTATTACAATAACTACTGACCCAACACTTAGATTCTGGACATTTCTACCCTCACTTCTCTCTCCCTCTCTCAACATCCTGGTTTCACTCCTGAGACATGTTTGGTTCTCCACCATTTCCTTTTTGGCTCAACAGCTGTTTGTTTACTCTAGTGTTCTCAGAAACTCACAGTTTGGCCAAAGATGATCAGATTTCATGGAAATTGAAAAAGAATCCCTAGACTCACATATACACCACATTTCTTCTCTTCCGAAACCAAAAGCAAACTGCTCACGTCATAAACTAGGTCATCTCACCAGCTGCCCAGAAATGACAAATGTGATGAGTAAGTTTTACCTACTATAATACTTTTTTTTTTTTTGCATAATAATATCTTTAATTCAGGCTTGATAAACATAGACATGTATTTTAAAAAAAAGACCTGTCACTATTAGAATATTCCTATTTTGAGCAGCCCTAAGTAAATATGATCTTCAATGGACTAGGTGATCTCCAGAGATCTCTTTCAATATCAATGGTTACGTGATACAAAGGGATCACTGTTCCTTTTCTCTCCTTAATGAGTTCTTGGTTTGAAAGTTTGGAGAAACACTGTATTGTACATACAAATAGCAGTGACCATCCACAAAAAAAACTTTGATGCACAAAGGAGGAAAAAGCAGCTTTTAAAATGGATAATCATGTAAAAAGTGAAGGTTCTGTGTTCGTAACAAATTCAGTTTTAAGTTCAATGTATAAAAGATGATGAGGGCCCTTGAAGACACAGTATTAACTTCGCTAAATGAATAATCCATTGGCGATTATGGATAATGAAATGATGATTAGGGTTTATGAATGACATTATTATTTCATTTTATCAAAGGGTGACACAAAAAAATAATATAAGAATTTGAGGATCTTTAAGGGAAAACAAGAAATGACTTTAAAGTATGCACGAAAGCTGCTGCATTATGAAAAGAAGTCTTCAACCTCTTAATGGACTAATGCACTCTGAAATGTAGTAAGGCAATTTGCTCAGTATTTACTTACAGAGAAAACTTCACTCTAGTCTCATTTTTCACCAGTTCGGAATCCAATAAAATTACATTCTTTATGCATGACAGCATCTCAAAATGCTTTGACAGCTACCATTAGCCTGAAGCCACTACATAACCAAACTGAACAAAAATAACCCTTTAACTTTGGTCTTCAAGAAAAAAAAAAAAAAAAGTAAATTTATTAACAATAGGCACATTTTACATTTGTCTTAGGAGATGCCTTAAATCGTATGCTCCCCACTGCTTTAACAAGGTGAAACAGTAGAAATACTGCAGTTAAGGAAGGACTTTGGTCAAGGCAGACCTCATTTAAGGATCACACTTGTAACAGTGAGGACACTCTGCATTCAAGCAGTGCTAGGAAATGTGTGTCCAAATAAGTAAAGCCTAAATGATAAAAAATGGCCATTATAGCTTTTGCTTACCTTTGCAACCAGCACTGAACAAGAATATGAATACCTGCATCTTTTTTATGTCTTTATACAATTTTTTTATCTCCTTATAATATTTTTCTTTTTTTTTTTTTTCACTACTATTTCCCCAGGGATGGTAGATGAGTTTTTACTAGTGGGGCAGCCTTAAACATTTCACAGGCAGGATCTTGCTTTTGAATATTTGGCCCTCGCCACAGACCTTTTAAAAGAGGGTGGACTGGGGCACCAGAAGGGCACCGCATACAGCCACCAACACTTCAAAAGCACTGCCCACCACACTCCTCGCCCTCAGGCTTTGAGCTGGAGCACCTAGCGCCAGCCTCGTCTGAATTCTTCAGCTGAGCTGACTCCTCCACAGAGGACAAACGACCTTGGTTCGCCGGTCTGGCCTGCTGGGGGCACACGTGGCCCCCGGGACAGCACAAGGAGAGAGGCCAGCCCATAAGCAGTGGCGCAAAGACTAGACCCTGCAGGCACGAAGGGACGCTCCTTCGCGCAGAACATGGCGGCGGCCCGAGGCAGCGAGGCCCGGGACAGACCCCCCTCGGCCCTGGCAGGGTCCCGAGCGGTGACCTTCCGCGTTCTGCGCGGGCTCGGGGAGCCAGGGGGCGGGACTTCCGGTCCGGCTTGCCCTCCTCGGAAATGACACCAGAGTGTCAACATGCAAGATGGCGGCGCATCATCGGCAGAACACGGCGGGGCGGCGGAAAGTGCAGGTGAGGGCGAGGCGGGGCCCGCTGGGGGCTGTCGAGGGGCGCTGCACCTGGCACGGCCTGACCCTGGCACGGCCTGGCCTGGGAGAGGAGGACAGTTCCCTGTGGCGAGGCGGATTGCCGCCCCGAGAGAGGGGCGGTGGCGGGGGTGGGGTCAG
>VWZI01005509.1:2571749-2626133 GCA_013396835.1 Psilopogon haemacephalus
ATTGGGGGGTTCTATGGCAACGCAGTCGCCTCCTTCCTTTTCTATGGCAACGCCGAGTTGAAGGGGAGACACCCGACGCGCCCCCAGTGCCCCTGTCCCAGCTCCACTAACCTCCGTGCAGGAGGCGAGTGGCTGCCCTTCGCACCGCGGCCTGGCCGGCCTAGCAAGAAGTGTTGTTCGCTGCCGAACGAGGTCAGGTTCCCCGATCCGGAGGAGAGAGAGCTGCACCGCCCATCTACCCGTGCCATCTCCGGACAGCATGAGTGCAGCCAGGGCAACCCAAGGGCTGTGAACTTTCTCAGCTTACCTGAGAAACAAATCGGACCTCGTGGTGTGAGCTCTTGTGTAGTTAAGAATACGCTATTGTAGTCTCGGTAGCGACTTGGATTACTGAAATGTGTGTAAAAGTCAAAACTCTTTAACAGCGAAAGTCATGAAGATGGTTTTGTGACAGTCCTCAGCTGTTTCTTGTTCGTGGTGCTACCGGCATTTTAAACATTCTTACAGCTTTCGCTGTGGAAAAGATTCCATGCTTTATCAATGTGCAAAGCTGCCTACCTCTAGTGGCAAGTGCAAGTTTTGTCTCTGTCCACTGTGATCCAAAGAAATATGGATTAAGACTGAAATAGCATTAGAATGCTTCTGGACGGAGGTGGGTTTGGGGTTTCGACAGACCTTTTGTGTTTTATCACGCAGAGGAAAGTGTACATCTTGTGGTTAAAGTAAGCAATCAGTGCTGTACAAAGAATTCTCTTACCCTACAGAAAAACAAACCAAAGTGAACAAATAACAACAAAAAAAAAACCACTACACCTCTGACATTCTTAAAAAGAGAAAAATCCAAATTATTGTGTGCCTTTGTTGACTTCATCGCCTGTTCCATAAACAAGTTTTTGCAGGTTGCTCTCCTAAGGAGGGAGATTTTGTGATTATTCAGTATTACTTTGATGTAGTCTTGTTTCTTTATAAAGTATTATTTCCCTGACAGCCACCTGCATCAAAGAGTTCATTGTTTCCTTTTTTATTACGACATTCCTTTTTGAAGCATTCCTTAGCTCATAAACTTGCATTTACAGGTAGGTTTGTGCTGGTTTGTGATGTCTTCTTTTCCACTTTCATTGTTTAGTGTGGAGGGTTGGTTTTTTTTTTGCACTATGCTGATCTGTCTCAGGCAGCAAGTACATTGTAGGTCTAGATCTGCAAAGAATAACTTTGGTTATATTAACAGCATAAAGTCTTGAGTAGAAGGTAGGCATTTTCTTAAGCTCTTATTACTTCACCTAATTGGCTGGAGAGAGGAATTTGTTCATGTAATGGAATTCTAAGTGGCTGTTGTATCCATCAGCTGCCGATGGAAAGTTAAAACCACTAATGATTTATTTGGCTTCCTAATGGCTGGAAATTTAGGGTGCTGCTACCTTAAGCTTTAGACAGAGTTAGAAGGAGGTGTTTCTCCCAAACCTATGAGGCGTGGGAAAGAAGCTTTTTAAAAAACTACCTCTCAGGTGTGGAGGAACTTGATTCCTTACATGGCAGGAGAGCTGATTGAAGTTTATGGAAAGTAGAGCTATGCTTATGTTGGGTATACCTGCTTTACTCCTAAGCAGGACCATCCAAAATAATCAGTTTAGGGTATTTCTACATATATTTACATGTTTCTAAGTGTTTAATCAGAGTAGATGCTCTAGGCCTCAAAATAAATTCCATGCCTATAAAAAAAAAAAAAAAAAGGTAAGCAGCTTAATTATTTAAATGTAAATCAGGCATTTGAAATGTCCAGTGGCAGTCTGTTGGTGTTTCTTAGGCTTAGCTGTGCATGTCTGAAGGCTACAGTAGTGAAGTTGGCTGGTTTTGGGAAGGGTTTGAGAGGTTTGTCAGACAGTGCTGTGTGATGGGAAGCAGTTGTCCATATGATGTGGCTTTCAAATACATTGCTATTAAATCAGTCAAGGTGAAACCATTTTTCAGCAGGCAGCTTAAAGTAGCTGCCCCTGAGCAGCTCCATTGTAACTGTTCTCCCAAACTTGTTGCCTGGCTAGAATAAATCCACCCCCAGACTCAAAACATGGGAAGGTTGTCATAAGTGGTCCAGATAAGCATCTTTCTTACAAAATTATCAAATTAATTTTAAGTCTTTTTTGTCCTTAAGTCTTGTGTACAATGAGAAGATCTTTTCACACGGACTTTGTCATATTTCTTCACTAACAGTGCATGATGACAGCAAGTAGAAACTGGTGAAAGAAAAAAGCTTTTACATATAGGAGATATTTCAGCACCTGATTTTGTTCATAGTACCATTTATTAAAAGAGCACTAGATTTTGTATGCTGTAACTTAGCAGATTTTATATATTTTCATTTTATATATTGCAAATGCATGAATTCTGTCTATTTTCTCTATAATACTTAAATAGCCAGTAGGCTAATTCCATTGTAAAAGCATAAAATTAACTATATAATGCCTTCCATTACTTTTATCCTAGGTCTTGGAATGCCTGATAAAAATTGAAATATCAATAAATTCTTAATTTAGAAACTTTTATTGTAAGGGACACAGCTCCCCCAGCAAGCTACTGAGGCAATAGATACTTTTTTTTGACTGCTGCTTGTCTCATTCTTTTATGCACTTTGTGTCAGATCTCATGGTATCCTTCCAGTGATTTTGAGAAGCACCTGGTTTTTAATTGCTCACAATAACACTTGTCTGAGAAATTTTTCTCTACTCATAAACAAGAAATAAGTGCTGTCAGAGCTTGGCTGTTCACTGCTTACTCCACCGCAGTGGGGTGGTGTTTACAGCAGATTCTATCTGTCTATTAAGACAAAAATGTGTAATGCAAAAAGGCTAACAAGTTCCATGAAGGAAACACATTCTACATCTTGTAAGAAATTCACTTGGCTTTGTGTGCTGAAGTGTTGATGGTGACCTTATCTTTGGGACTCCTAGATAATCACTGAAATAATCAGTCCTGATCATTTTAGGGTACTGAATCCCATCAATTCTTCATAATGAGGGTACACCACCTTGTAATGTTTGTGTATTGCTGCAGCAAAAGATTCTTATTCATTATGAGAGTCTATAAAAGCTGCAGCAGTATAAAAGTAAAAGGCCTTGGTCATTATTAAAATATGTCATATCCCACAAATCTTACCCTTCCCAGACCATCATGGCAATAAAATGATTCTGATCTCTATCACAGTCATTATTCTCTTTGTGGTTTGCAACTGACTCCAAACTGGGGCATTGAACAAAACAGTAAAGTGCTCTCAGCCTGCCCTGTCTGCAGTGAGCGTGAGCAATGGTGCTGGAGTCCTAACTTCCTGGTGAGCTTCACAGAATGCAGTGCCTTATCTGGAGTGATGCAGATGGCATGCTGAGGGGCAGAGCTCAGTTTTATCAAAGTAGTTTTTCCTCAGCCAAAAGCTGCTGCTTTAACCTTGCTTAGGTGTATTTGTGTACACACATACTTGTATAGTTGCTGTATTTACTAATGGTTCTAATATTTTAATACTCAGTAACACACAAAAAACCCCCACTTTTTTTCCCCTCAAAATAAGAATACAAGGGAGAAACTTGGATTGTTAGCAACCTGACATCCTTCTATTGTTCATCTTTATGAACTTTGGTGAGTTGTCCATCACTATTGCACAAGTGTCAGGACTTTTAAATCAAGTTACTCTTCATAGAATGGCTTGGGTTGGAAGGGACCCTAGAGATCATCTACTCTAACCTCCCTGCCATGGGCATGGACACCTCTCAACTAGACTTGGCTGCTCAAGGCTTTATCCAGCCTGGCCTTAAACACCCCCAGGGAAGAGGCATCCACAACTTCCCTGATCAACCTGTTCCAGAGTGTTATCACTCTCATACTGAGGAGCTTCTTCCTGAGATCCAGTCTAAACCAGCTCTCCCTGAGCTTAAAATAATTTCCCTTTGACCTATTGCTAGACACCATCATAAAAAGTAGCCTCTGCAGTCTTCCTGTAGGATCCCTTCACGTGTTGGAAGGCAGCTATGAGATCCCTCAAGAGCGTTCTCCAGTTTGCTCAGCCCATTCTCGTAGTAGAGGTGTCACAGCCCTTGGACCATCTTTGTGGGCTTCGTCTGGGCTCAATCCAGCAGTTCTCTGTCCCGCTTATGGTAGCAAAAGAAACTAAAGGAATAATTTGACTGGAAAATCTGTAAATATTTGTGGTTCTTATTATATTAGAAAGTAGGTAGTTTTGAAAAACTGGCTTCAGAATAATAGTGACTCTTGAAAAAAATAGCTGGAATTTGTATCTCTGGCTTTTCAATGCTTTGTAGTCAGTAGCAACCATATCCTCTGCCTTGTGGGTCAGGAAACACTGCCAGCCCAGCTATAGAAACTATGAAGCCTATTTAAGAATTGTTAACAAACCCAGTGTGTTGTCTAGAGTCACCCAGAATATTTGTGCAGAGCAGGGAGTTGAACTAAGGGTTCTCTGAATCTAAGCTTGATTCGTAATGATGAAAAAAAAATCCTTTGGGCTCCAGTTCTCTCTCTGCTGATCTCTTCTTTACAATTCTTCCCCATTTTCAGCAGGAGGGGGAAAATGACTGAGGTGGTTTTGGTAACTCTCAAACCGACAGACTTACTTCATGCTTGTAAAGCTTCTAATGTTTTCTACCCAAGAACCTTGCAAAGGTGAAATTCGATGTTAGGATTTCATGGCCAAGTCAAAATCTTAATGCCTTAATGGAATTTTTAAATACTTTTTTTTTTTCAGGTCTCCTATGTGATTAGAGATGAAGTGGAAAAGTATAACCGAAATGGGGTAAATGCACTTCAGCTGGATCCAGCATTAAATAGACTCTTCACAGCAGGACGAGACTCTATTATAAGGATATGGAGTGTCAATCAGCACAAGGTAAGTCATGAGAGGATTTCTATGTCTAAACCTATTTTTTTTCCAAGTTATGAAACTAGTAAGCTGCCTACAGGTATATTTCTGATTCTATTTCTTAACAACTGCTAATTATTATGATAGGAAGATCATTCTGATACTGCTCACTCTCTTGTATCTTACATACCTGCATGGTTCTTTCACAAAACTAATCTGGAATAGAGAAGGAAGGCTGAGGAAAATATCACAAAAGGATCTGATAGTCACAATCTTTTCATTTGTCATAAGATTCTATAAACCTTTTTTTCCTTCATTTGCAGCAAGACCCTTATATAGCATCTATGGAACATCACACAGATTGGGTGAATGATATTGTCCTCTGCTGCAATGGCAAAACATGTAAGCACTTCAACTACAATATTGAGAAATTGTGCTGCTTTGTAGAATCATAGAATGGCTTAGGTTGGAAGGAACCCCAAATATCATCTAGTTCCAGCCCTGTGCCATAGGCAGGGACACCTCCCACTAGAACAGGTCGCTCAGGGCCTCATCCAACCTGGCCTTGAACACCTCCAAGGAGGGAGCAGCCACAACCTCCCTGGGCAACCTGTGCCAGGGTCTTACCATCCCCACTTCCTCCTAACATCCAGTTTCAATCTCCCCTCTTCCAGTTTAAATCCATTACCCTGCATCCTGTCATTACAAGACCCTGTAAATAGTCCCTCATCAGCCTTCCTGTAGGCCCCCTTCAGATACTGGGAGGCTACTATAAGGTATCCTCAAAACCTTCTTTTCTCCAGGCTGCAGAGTCCCAACTCTCGTAGCCTGTCCTCAGAGCAGAGCTGCTGCAGCCCTCTGAGCATCTTCATGGCCCTCCTCTGGACTGGCTCCAACATATCAATGCCCTTCTTATGTTGGGGCTCCAGAACTGCACACAGTATCCAAGTGGGGTCTCAGGAGAGTAAAGGGGCAGAATCCTCTCCCTTGCCCTGCTGGCCACACTGCTTTTGCTGCAGCCTAGCACACGGTTGCTGTCTGGGCTGCACTCACACTGCAAGCTCGTGTTGAGGTTTTCATAAACCCAGACCCCCAGGTCCTTTTATTCAGGGCTGCTCTCAGCCACTCGCCACCTAGCCTGGATTTGTGCTTGGGATTATTTTCTGTCTTCTCTTAGCGTGTAAAATTATTTTTTGAGTTGTAAATTTGATAAATGGTATCAGGAGATTTTTTTATGAAAATGTAGATGTGTAATTAAACAATTCTTCTGATATATTTGAAAATTAGTGTGGTACAAAATGGTTTAAAGTAATATATATGCCATTAAATTTTACTCTTTATTCTTTCCAATTTAGTGATATCTGCTTCTTCAGATACAACTGTGAAAGTGTGGAACGCACATAAGGGATTTTGCATGTCAACACTACGGACGCACAAGGTGAAAAACATAGCCAGTAAATCCTGTGTCTTATCACTGACAATCCTTTCAATATTAAGATATGGGGTTTGAAATAGATAACATTGGTGATTCAGGTTGTTAAATTTGCTTTATCGTAGGATTATGTGAAAGCCTTGGCGTACGCGAAAGATAAGGAGCTGGTAGCATCTGCTGGGCTGGACAGACAGATATTCCTCTGGGATGTAAATACTTTAACAGCACTGACTGCCTCAAATAACACCGTAACAAGTAGGTACCTAGGGAGGGAAGGCAAATGTAATGTATTTGATTGAGTAGCATCATCTGTGAGATCAATCTAGAGCTACAGGTAC
Source organism: Psilopogon haemacephalus (assembly GCA_013396835.1). NCBI lineage: Eukaryota > Metazoa > Chordata > Aves > Piciformes > Megalaimidae > Psilopogon > Psilopogon haemacephalus. The sequence continues at coordinate 2,578,381 of VWZI01005509.1, forward strand.
TTGTTTCTGACTGAATGTAAAAGATGTATAAGAAATTTTACGGTGGTGTTAGTATGTACTCAGACCATTTGTTTTGTTACATAACAGCAGAATATCTGGAGCAGCCAACAGTCACAGCATTTAGAATAGAGAACAGGTCTCTTTGAATGTTTGCTCCTGAAATGTAGTGTGAAACTTGATAGAACTTGTGCTTTGGAAGCTTTTTTGCCCCTCAACTAACCTATTTTATAAGTCTTCCCTCAAGTTTTTTTGTCAGTGCGTTTTTGTTGGGTTTTGAGGATTGTTTTGTTTATACAGATGCTGCAAAATGTGCAGCACAGCTTCTAAAGCAGAATTTGATGCATTTATCAACTCTTCATCTGTATAGAAGTAGTAAGTTACTAGATTAGATGTAAGCACTGATTAGATGTAAGCAACAGCACACTGGAGATATCTGCCTCACTACTTACACATGAGAATGCAAGGGCTAACTGTCCATAGATTATCAGAGTTAATCCTTAGTGCCATCACCATCTTTTAAGAAGTGCTCTGTCCTACTTGTCTATCCCAATAAAGACATTATAGTAAATGATGGGATACTTTCCCATAGAACAATTCCTGCATAGCTTTCTAAGAATAGTTGGAGTGGAGCTAGTTCAGTTTCTCTTCTGGGAAATATGACACCAGTCTTCAAATTCAGTTAGATTTGATTGCTCCAGGGGATAACATAGATCAGGATCATCAACATCCTGGTTCGTATTGGCTATTTAGCAATATATTTTTTCAGAATGAGGTCCAGTTTGACCACACGGAATTTTGCTTATTTTATCTCCAGGACTTTTTAATTCAAGTGTAGCCTTATCCTGGCATGTCTGTGTAGCCTTCATGGCTTCTAGTGATCTGTGCTGCATAGCAGAATACTAGTGAGATGGCACATGGCTGCACATAACTAAGCAGATTCACTTGGTATTCCCCAGAAATTTTCTTTAATTGAAATTAAAATTACCACCAAATTTTGCCTATCTTGTGATTGAACAGGGATTTTTCGAAGGAAGAGTCTATTTGCTGGCTCACAGGAGAACTCATGTCTAAGGGGGAAGCAAAAAGGGATTTTTTGAGCACTGCAACAGTGATGCAGAACCTAAATGATTCAAGTGAATCACATGGACAGGGCGTACTGAGGATGTAATGCTTGTTTCAAGAACAAGATGAAACAGAAGAGGAGGTGTTACCTCTAGTACAACACAAATAATTTTACATTTCTAGAGCTAGAACAGCAATGCCTCATATGGGGGAGGGAGGGGAAGTACAGGACCTGTTTTTCTTTCTTTGTAGTGCTCCCAGCCAACACCATTTCTGCTGGGGAGAATATGGTGCATGTCCTTAAAGAAGATAGTTTTTCTCAGCCTTTCAAATAATATTGATTTTTTTTTTTTAAGATTGTTCTTGTGCATTAATTTCCCATTTGATTACAGGAGAAGCAATGTCACAAGCCAAGCTTTAAAAGGAAGCCAATTTTTAAAGAGCCTCTCAATCAGCATAGCCATAATTTAAATTAAGTGGAGAGATTTGGCTTTTGAAATGTAGTCCCTTCCAGAAGAGCTTTCCTTCTGGCATGAGTTTTGCTCTAGTACACTTAAGATTCTCTCTTCCATTCCTTGTGATAACTGTGTACATTATCCTTTCATAAATCATTATGATTGTTGAACCTCAGTTTTCAGATCAGCTTTTTTGCCTTCAGCTATTGTCTGGGAACAGTGGAAGACTATCACTTTATTTTGGCTACGAAAAATAGATTGAATTTGGAAGTTTATCTTTGAATAGCCATAGCTAGTGGTTAAAAGGGCCCCTAAGTAAAGCTGCATAATTCTTTTGCTGTGACAAAACGTTTATGACATTGTTTATGTTATGAAATACTGTGTTAGAAGCTTATTTCCATAATATGCATAAATCATCATACCAAGTTTCACATCTTTGCTGGCAACAGTTGCTGCTATTTTCAGCCTTTTTGGCATACTGATTGTATGGTTTTGAAGCCTGACGAAATATTTCAGTGGTGCTCTCTGAACAGATGATTTGCATTTGCTGTGTCTGTGCTTTTCCCAGTTGAAGGATTGATACTTTAGCTTGTCCAAAAGTGGATTAGACAGTACTGAATTCCTCAGCTCTGATGATAGCTGTGATGGGAAGGAGTTGCCATATGGTTTTCACAAACACAGAGATAGTGTCTATGTTCAAGTAACACATTCCAGCACTGCAGTGTAACTTCAGTAATGCATCTCTGCTGAGTGAAGAGAGGAGCCTTTAACATAATAGGGTTTGCCTTGGAAGAAAAATCTCTGCACTTCAGTCCAAATGCTGTGTATTACAAGACCACACAGAAGTATCATTCTCTAATAAAGCAATTGTGAAGAGCAGGGGTATGTTGGTGGTCCTGCCACTGAATTGTGCTGTCAAAGGGACACCAGGATTGTAATGACCATAATTCTGGGATGTTACATTGTTATGCAGCAGTAGATTAAGAATTGGGATGGTGTTTCCCTGGCAGTATGCTGTCCATAGTATTTTTTTGAAGCAACTATATATATATGTTTTTTGTGGACCAAAGGGTATTAATATACCCTAAAATAGCATTTCTGGATAAGTACATATGCTTTTCAATTCACTGTACTAAAGATGAAAATGTAAATTTTATTTTGAAATAGCTTCTTCCCTGAGTGGGAACAAAGACTCTATCTACAGCCTTGCAATGAATCAAATGGGAACAGTTATTGTATCAGGGTCCACTGAAAAGGTAAGCAAAAAATCTGGTAAGACTCATTCCACTTCAGAGTTTGGTACAACTTTTTAATTTTCAATGTTATGTCTGCAGTAGCTTTTTGTGGTTTTTATAGGGAGGGCAGACACTTTAGGGGATTAAGTGTAACATACAAATACCTGCATCAGTCTGAACATGTTTATATATTCGTGTAGTGTTAATTCACAGAAGAGATAGTCAGATCATCTTGTGTAACCTTCTCACTATCAGAGATGATTACATTTTACCACAAGAGCTGTGATTTTGGGGCTGTGTTATTCAAATGGTTATAAAAACTGAAGCAGTTTCCTTGGGTAAGGAAGAAGTGCTGGCAGGAATTTGTAGGACCCCTGCAGGAGCTGGGAAAGGAAGTGAGCTGATGAAGTTCAAGTGTTCCCAAGAGGCAGCTCATGCTCTTTGTTGTAAAGGAAAGAGAAATACCTGAAGTCTTCTGCAAGCTTTTTGTTACTGTTTATTTGGGTTTTTGGTTTTGTTTATTTGGTGGGATTTTGGGAATTTTGTGTGATTTTGGGGGTTTTTGGTGGTGGTGGTTTTGTGGTGGGTGATTGTTTGTTGTTTTGATTTGTGGGTTTGTTTTTTTCTTTTTGTTTGGTTGGGTTTTTTTCACCTGATCTGACCTTGAGAGACTTCTATTTCTAGGTCAATTTAAAAATGAAAATAGGATACAAATACATCAGTGAAGCCTCTGAGAGAATTCCAGTCCCTTCCAATCTGTAATTTCATAAGAAGACAGAAAAAGCCAGAGCAAATGAAATTAAAACCATGAGAAGAAAATCACATTTGATTATTAGAAGTGCATAATATCTACTTATGTCTGCCTTGTTCTCATAAAAGTATAATTCGGGTGATGGATGTCTGTGTATTAGGAATTAGTGTCAATCTATGCAGAGTGACTTGATTTTCTGTAAAAAAAAATGCATTGCTGGGAAGAATGATGTTAATGCCAGTTACCCAATGTCTGTTTATGTAGGTTCTGAGGGTGTGGGATCCAAGAACTTGTGCTAAACTGATGAAACTCAAAGGGCACACGGACAATGTAAAAGCTTTGCTGTTGAACAGAGATGGCACCCAGGTATGTGCTGTAACTAAAGACAAAGGCTTCTTACAGAATGTCATTGATCTGTTTCAGTGTAATTATTTTATGCTATAGATTACAGAAGGTAGCTGAAGAATTTTACAGGTATTTACTCTTTAAAGGAGGGAAAATGCTGGGTGAAAACTGGTTTATTACAGGTCTGCCTTGTTAGGGAGGGGATGGTTTAGATAAAAATGGCTGGAAATTCTGATAAGAATTGGTGCTAAACAAAGACTGGCAGTCAACATCTTAATGGAAAACAAAATAGAATCATAAGAATTGTGAAAGTTCTTTATAAAAAAATATTTACAAAGACTTAAGTGCCTGCTTTAAGTATGGTGGTTGTTGCTCAGTGTCTTTCAGGCAGCTCTGACGGGACCATCCGCCTGTGGTCCCTTGGGCAGCAGAGATGCATAGCCACATATCGTGTCCACGATGAAGGTGTTTGGGCTCTGCAGGTCAATGAAGCCTTCACTCACGTTTATTCAGGGGGAAGAGACAGGAAGATTTACTGCACAGACTTACGAAATCCTGATATCCGTGTGCTTATCTGTGAAGAAAAGGCACCAGTTCTTAAGGTAAGTGGAATTTCATTCAGACAGTCACAGGATAGTTGAGGTTGGAAGTGACTGTGGGAGATGATCTGGTCCATACCCCCTGTTCAAGCAAGGCACTTAAAGCTGATTGTCTGGGACCGTGTACCAGATGATTTTTGACTGTCTTCAAGGATGGAGACTTTGCAGCTTCTCTGCTCGACTTGTGCTGGTGCTCCAACAGCAACAGTGATTTGTTACTCTCTAGGAAATGTAACAGCAGAGCCAAGTGTATGAAGTTCTGCGTTTTCATTAGTACAGCATTTCTTATGTTCTCTTTAACCATGTGAAGTAATTCAGAAAATCTTGAACTTGCCAAATTGTCCATTAGGGAAAATTGCATCTTGCTAAAACGCAACTTTAAATACTGCTTAGACACATCACATCTACTGCCCATGTCCAGAATTTATTTCTCGAGTATTTGAAACAGTTTCTCTGGAGTTTCAAAAATTGCAGCTTAGTTACCTTTTATTGAAACTTTGCATTTCTGTAGCAAACTGAAAGTTGTGCTGTTTCCAAGATACATCCAAATATGAAAGCAGGTCTAGGCAGGGCAAATATTAATTGAAGAATGGAAAATTAAGTTAAGCATGCCTGAAAGTGTCTGTGGTTTCATTGTTTAGATGGAACTTGATAGATCAGCTGATCCTCCTCCAGCAATTTGGGTGGCAACAACTAAGTCCTCTGTGAATAAGTGGGTAAGTGATACATTTTACACTGGGAATTCAATTAAGTAGTCATGGAACTTGCAGTCTTGGTTTGGAAACTGTTGAACTGTTGCCTGCAATGTGGCTGTGCCTTGCTATGATCTGTAAGCTTTCTTTTAAAAAGTGGTAAAACGCTAATACTGAAATTGATCAAAAGGCTTTAAGCTTTGAAGTGCTTTCTTAGCCTGTCTCTTTATGCTGCTTTTAGAAATAAATTATCTCAAGTCAGAACTGGACTGCTAACATCTAGGCAGCACGAACTGGCAGTTGTTACTCATAGATAAAAGCAAAGTTGTTAGATTATTATGAATGAGTCATTTTGTTTCTTTCTTTAGACTTTGAAGGGAATTCATAACTTTAGATCATCTGGAGATTATGATAATGATTGTACCAATCCTATACCACCCCTGTGTACACAGCCTGACCAAGTTATAAAAGGTAAACAGCTGTTTTCCAGAGCACCTTCAAAAAATCTGTTACCACTAGCAGAAATGGTGGATCTTTTAAGACCAGCTCAAATTTTTAAATACTTAATAATGTGATTTCCACCAACAATGTGCTTAGCATCTGTCTAGAGCGAGAATAGCTTTTAAACATTCTTGCATAAAGTAGTGAAATAAAAGAACAGTCACATATTGTGTTCTAGAGTTTAATGTATTACAAGGAGGAAAAAAAAATCACCTTAATTCTTGTTTGTTTGCCAGGGGGTGCTAGTATTATTCAGTGCCACATTCTTAATGACAAGAGACACATATTAACCAAAGACACAAATAATAACGTGGCATACTGGGATGTCTTAAAGGTAAGTAGGAAAGTTTGGATTGAGCATCTACTGTTGGATAGTTAATTATTTTACACTTTTAAATAGATAATTTTCTTTTTAGTGTGAAATTCCTACAGTAGAAAATTAATCTGCTTTCTATCTCAAAATGGAATGTGGAGAATGCTTTTTGAAAGGGGAGGGAACATTTCTGAGCTTTTCTGCATCTATGCCTGACATTAGGCTGACTTCTTGTTTCACCTAAATTCAGTGAAGTACTAATGTCTTCATTTACCTCAAATTGTACTGAAATATTGATACTGGGTGGGGGAGAAGAAGGACAAAGGATGCTAGAAGACATTTACTCAGTAGTAGGGAAAATTGTTTTTTGTTATTATGAAATACTTCTATACTTCTCCACCAGCTTCGTTGCCAGTACCTCAGAAATGAATAATAAATAAATTACTTGCCACATAAACTATTGTTCCATTTTCTTGAGAAAAAAAAAATGAACCTTTTAACTTTTGCATTTCTGGATTGCAGTACTGCAGTATTCATGGAGAAATCATAATCTGTAATCATTTCAAGTGTGTATGAAAGTGAAGTAAACCACTGAGGTTATAATATGGCTTAATACTCAGGGTTCAAAAACTTGTGTATTTCTTTTGCTGTACAGGCATGTAAAGTTGAGGACCTTGGGAAAGTAGATTTTGAAGAAGAAATTAAGAAGAGATTTAAAATGGTGTATGTGCCAAACTGGTTCTCAGTAGATTTGAAAACTGGGGTAAGTTACAGCTCCTTAATCTATTGGTCTAGTATCATATGTCCTGTATTTTCCTATACTGTTTATTCACAAAGGTTTTAGTGTGTTACAGCCTTTGAAGAACCATCACCACTTGTCTGATGGGCTAGATTTATTTTGAAGCAAAATATCAAATTTTACATCAGTTACTAATAATCTCAGTAACAATTTTTTAATGTTTTTCTTCTTTTCTTTTTTCCTGTTATGTTCAGTTTAAATCTGCCAATAGCAATCATTAATTAATACAGTAAACAAAGTGTTCTATCATGCATTTGGAAATTTCTTGCTTTGTCTTCTCAGCTAAATATGAACAAAATGAATTTTATAGAGTTAATTTAATACTAAACAACCATTGTATTCTTCTTCCTGGTGGTCTTTTTCCTACAGATGTTGACAATTACTTTGGATGAAAGTGACTGTTTCGCAGCCTGGGTGTCAGCAAAGGATGCTGGATTTAGCAGTCCAGATGGTTCTGATCCAAAATGTAAGTTTCAACTAATACTAGTTTTATTGAGACACAAAAGTAAAGTGAATTCCAGTATTTATGTTTCAAACTATTCCAGTCCACGTATGTCAGTAACTGTTTGATTTTTAAGGCTTACTGCAGAGCATTTTGCAGTGAGGATGTTTGGGTATTTTTTCTGAAACATTTCAGTCATGTCCAGGTTTTCTATTTAACTTGGCTTTAAACCAAATTAATATTCCTAAATATTAAAAAAAAAAGAAAAAAAAAGAAAAAAAAAGAAGTAGTATTTCTGAACTTGGAACTATTTCTCAATCCTGAGAATGTGATTGCAAATTGAGTGATCCAACCACAGTGATTCTAAAATCAGCTTTTTCTGAAACACAGTAACATGTATCTCTGAGAGGGTGATAAGCAGATTTCTGTGCCCATAAATAGTACATTTTGGGAACAGAGATACTGTGGCTTTTGGGACTGTTCAGCTGTGGGTGAAATGCAGAAGATTGTGATGCCAGAAGTTTTTGTCTAACTGAAGTTCTGCTTCACTGTATTTTGACAGTAAACCTTGGAGGGCTTCTGCTGCAAGCACTTCTGGAGTATTGGCCTAGGACACATATCAATCCAATGGATGAAGAAGAAAATGAAATAAATCATGGTTAGTATTTAAATATTTTCCTTTTTTAGGGTTTGTTCATACGTTTTGTTGGTTTATATTTCTTTAAAGCTACAACTTGTCTCTCTGTCTTTTACCTATCATTGTATTTGTTATAGACTGATGCATTCCTGTGCAGACTACTCTAGGTGATCCTGCTTTGGCAGGGGAGTTGGACTCCCCTGTTTGTGGATTACTTTGAAATTAATTCAGCCCAAGTGAGAGTGACCTTATTGTGGCCTTCCAGTATCTGAAGGGGGCCTACAGAAAAGCTAGGGAGGGACTTCTTAGGCCGTCAGGTAGTGACAGGACTAGGGGAAATTGAGCAAAGCTGGAGGTGGGCAGATTCAGATTGGATGTGAGGAGTAAGTTGTTTAGCATGACAGTGGTGAAGCCCTGGAATGGGTTGCCCATGGGGGTGGTTGGGGCCACTTCCCTGGAGATGTTTAAGGCCAGGCTGGATGAGGCTCTGTCCAGCCTAATCTAGGGTAAAGTGTCCCTGAGCATGGCAGGGGGATTGGAACTAGATGATACTTGTGGTACCTTCCAACCCTGACTGGTTCTATGAGAGTTGACTGGAAAGTCTTCTCTGTGGCAGTGGAGAAATTTCTTTCTACTGGTAAACCAATGAAGCAAAATGTAAGTTCAGCAATATCATGCTATTTTGTGACAAAGATTGTGCCAAGAGTTAGTTAATTTCTTCTTTCAAAAATGATTCCACGGAGGGTTGCAGCACTTGGCAGGTTTTCCTGGATAGCATTGATGCGTCTCATACTTCTGTGTATTGGCAGTCTGCAAAATGAGAGCCAGACAATATGTAAAAACAATTATACATATCAGGCTTGTGTACTGTTGTTACACTGATGGTGCACTGCTTAAGTCAGTGAAGTGTTGGAGACTAGTAGAATATTTAGACCAGTCACTACATAATCAGTCTTCAGTTTGCTGTTTGAAAGTAACAAAAATCTGGAGAAAACCAGTAATCAGGTTTTGGCACATGTGCTCTGTTGCCTGTATCTCCAAGGCATTTAAAATAGGCCTTCCAAAAACCTGTATTGATTTTAGTTAGTCTCATAGTGTTCCTTTTTATGTACTTGAGATGTATTGGAAATGGGGTTTTTTATGAAGCTTGCAATTTTATTAATATGAAATACATTAGCTGTAGGTGGAAAAGACTCTGGTCTGTGTGTGCCCAGCTTTAAGGCTTGGTGCAGTCTCATTATTTTGTTGTTTTGGGTTTTTTTTTCTCACAGTGAATGGTGAGCAGGAGAACAGAGTCCAAAAGGGAAATGGATACTTTCAAGTGCCACCACATACACCAGTTATTTTTGGTGAGGCTGGAGGACGCACTTTGTTCAGGTATGAGAACACAAGAGCACAAGTTCAGTGACTACGAACAATCAATTCCTTTATGCAGGCAGAAGTGTTTTCAAAACGTGCTACATGTACTGAACATTCAAATCATGCCCTTAACAGGCAAAATAAGCAACTGTTAATGAAAATTTTTTCACTGTCCAACTATATAGGTGAGTTTGAGCACCAAGAAGTGTGGTATGTTACTGCTAGTTATATGTCATATAGTTATATGTCAGATCTTCTGGGCCATCAACTTCCTGCAAACTGATTAACTGAACTTCATTTTACAATGAAATTTTCCTGCTAACCAAGTTCAAGCTCTCTGCCCATTAAAAGGGCAGGTCCTCTCCTGAAAGCTTTTTGATGCTCATTACAATAATTGTTTTCATTCACAAAGGTTATTTCTCTCTGTCTTAGGTTATTATGTCGGGATTCAGGTGGTGAAACTGAGTCTATGCTTCTTAATGAAACTGTGCCACAATGGGTCATTGACATCACTGTGGATGTAAGTATCACATGTGTAGGTTTTCATATTTTGTTGGGGTTTTTAAGGTGAACTACATTTTTTTTTAAACTGTACAGCATCTGAAGTTACATGTTAAAATTTTGCTCTTTTAAAAGACATTCTCACGAGGTCTATGTTCAAGACAGTTCGAGATTCATTATTTCTTGATGTGCCCATTTAAAACATATTCATTTTGACATATAGTCTTCAGAAAAGGAATTCAAAGCAATCTGCATCACTGGTCTCCTTTTTCAGTGTTGGAGCTCAGGAACAGAGAATAGGAACAGAGAACAGGAACTCTTCATATTGCTGCAGTCTTCTGACACTATCTAATTTCCTTTGAAATGCATGATAATTTATATTCAAAAGCTGGCTCATCTGTGCATCATCTAAATTGAAGCATTTTAGCAGTATGAGTAATTTGAAAGTTGGCTGTGGTCGTGATGTTGATTAAGAATCTCTCTTGGTTTTTGATAATTAGAAGCTGAACATACTTCATGTACCAGCTGGTGGAAGCAGGAGCTGATAACAGTTTACCCTAAATTAACACTTTGCAAATTTGTTTCCTCCTAGAAAAATATGCCCAAATTCAATAAGATTCCCTTCTACCTCCAACCTCATTCATCATCAGGGGCAAAAACTCTAAAAAAGTAAGTAATGCATGTTTGACTGTCAGACCTGAAGAAAGAGAATTGCAAGCTCAAAAAACCCCCACAACCCTTCCAGGGAATCATATTGTGCTTTGCAGAATTTGTGAAGTTTGAGTTGCTTAAGCAGCATTGCTCAAAAGCACTGAATTATACTAGAATATAATGGGCAGTTGCTTAAGTTCATGCTAACAAGTGTCCAAGAAATAACTACTGAAATGAAAATCTTTTGCCTGACTGATACATTAGCTGTAACTGGGAGCTGCAGAGATTAGAAATCAGTGCAGGTCCTTGGATAGAAAGTCAGGGTCATAGATGCTATGCCTCCTGCTTATATGTAACAGTATTTGGTCTTTCCCACAAATGTCTCATTCGTCTTTAAGTCTTACTGAGCTCTTCATATCAGAGACAATTTGTGAAGGAGGAGCTTCACAGGCTGTTTTTCGTACTTTATGGGAAAAGTGCTGCTGGTTTTCACTTTGGAATTCTGTTAATGAAACAGAGTGAAGAGCACATTCTGACTTTTTATTACTCCATATCCTCTGTCTTCTTAACAATCCCTTTCCTGTTGAAGGAACGAGGATTGTGCAGAGTAGTCTTCATCCAAAGTCTGACTTTTTAAATTCAGTCTTACAAATATCTTGCCACTTTCCTGAGTCCCTGCTGTGTGAATCTTTGGTTAAATAGCTGTTACCATGTTGTTGTGGATGACCCTGATAATCTTATAATACAAGTTTGATAGTAAATTATCTGTGTACTTGGCTAAGGTTAAGATATTTGATAATAAATAGAGCATCTTAAGTTCCTGCCAAACTTTGCTTACCTTTATACAGAGATCGATTGTCAGCAAGTGACATGCTTCAGGTGAGAAAAGTGATGGAACACGTGTATGAAAAGATCATTAACTTGGATAATGAGTCTCAGACAACTAGCTCCTCCAATAATGAAAAAGCAGGGGAACAAGAAAAAGAGGAGGACATTGCTGTGCTAGCAGAGGAGAAGATTGAACTTCTGTGCCAGGACCAGGTAAGTGACTTGGGTGGTTTAGACTGCAAACAAAACCAATGTCTAGCAATGAATCAGTTGTGAATTTCTGAATGCTGAGCTTGACATTGTTTTGTACCTATGCTATTAATAATCTGCTATGTTTAGAAGTAAATTTCCTGGCATCATGTTAACATGCTGCTGACACAAGTTCAGAGAGCAGCAGATAGCTGGATCAATATTTACTTAGTGTGGCTGTTGAATTCCCACCAGAAGCCCTTGCAGGATTACTTACTCTTACGCAACAAATAGGCTTAACACAATCCCGTAGAGCTCTATTTCTAGCATTTATGGAGTGTTTTGAACTGTATGTTTCTAGCAGAGTTTAAAATTTATTTTGAATTGTCTAGTAAGTGTACTAAGTGCATGAAGACTAAATATTGAAGGGGGTGGTAGTAATGTGAATCACAGAATATTAGGGGCTGGAAAGGACCTCAGAAGATCATCCAGTCCAACCCCTGTGCCAGAGCAGATCACACAGGAACACATCCAGGCAGGTCTTGAATATCTCCAGAGAGAAAGAGAGAGAGAGACACCCCACAACCCCTCTAGGCAGCCTGTTCCAGTGTTCTGTCACCCTCACAGTGAAAAAAATTTTCCTCATGTTTCCATGGAACTTCTTGTGCCTCGACTTCCACCCATTGCCCTGCATCTTGTCACTGGGCATCACTGAGAAGAGCCTGGCTCCATCTTCTTGGCATATTTGTAACATTAATGTGGTCACCCCTCAGTCTCCTCCTCTCCAAAGTAAAGAGTCTCCCTCAGTCTCTCCTTGTAAGGAAAAGTGAAGTGAGTGTGAAGTTCCATGGTATACTGCTAAAACCTTTCAGTAATGCATCAGATATATTAGCTAGCTCAAAAATCTGAGCCTTTTCATGGCTCATCTTTGCTGCCAGTTAACCCATACGCACAAAACAGAGTGTTCTACCTCTAAATTTCTGTCAGTGTAGCAGATTAGTGGAATAAAATGTGAATTTTTGCTGCTTAGGTTTTGGATCCCAATATGGACCTTCGAACTGTAAAGCACTTCATCTGGAAGAGCGGTGGTGATCTGACACTTCATTATCGCCAGAAATCAACGTGAAGACTGTGGTGGACCCAAAGGGTTACTTACTTACTTACTTACTTGACCATACTGTACTGGTTCCAAGAGTAGTACTATAGAAGCCCACTGAACCCCTAAGGTAGATGAGACTTCTAATGACTCAGTATGGATGGAAAGTATACATTTAATTGAAATGACTAATAGAGCTGTAATATAGAGGAGAAAAAAAAATTTATATGACTTAAACTAAAGTCTCTCCTAGTCTCAGCCAGTGAGATGGGAAGTACCTGAGTGGTTCGTGTTGTGTGAGGTGTACAGAGAACAGATGATAATCCAGTGCAGACTTTTGCTTTCTCCTTTTTGCTTTTGTTTTTCCACCATATAATATCCTCATCTGCTCATGCTTGATATGAAACTGTTCTGGCCATATTAATCGTGGTGTTCACAATCTTATTCAGAACCGCACACAAGGTATTTTTAGTACATTCCATTCATAAAGTTCCTACAATGATTTCTCACAGGTTACTTGAACATTTCTGCCACAGAAAGAAATTTGGAGAGGAAACCAAACAGAAAGTGTAAGACCTGGTGAATGAATCGGCCCATTTAGTTACAAATGAAGGGTTAACATTAGAGTCATGTTAACGTGCAAATGAGAACACTAGATAAATATTGTAGCAGGGTTAGTCCAGTGATGCTGTGCATCATAACAGAGTGAAAACGCTTTGCAACAATTAGAAGTTTTGTTTGTTTGTGTTCAGATATATATGACTACTTCCTGCACTGTGCCCTTAAGTGTTCTAAAGACACACTAGTTTAATTTTTGGTAACCGTGCTCCAAGATGGTGGGACATTATGTTAAAACTTCAGACCATTCTGAAAATAACTTCCTATGCTTTAATGTTAAACTTTAGAAACTTCTCAGCAGATTTCATATTCATGATAGAAAAATACTTATCTCTTCTTTTCCAAAGTTTTATATGCAGTTATTCTTTTGTTATAGATAGATGTGGATCTTCTTTTCACTGCTGTTTCTAAAACTCTGTGACTGTCATGGACTCATAAGTCTTTTATAGAGTTTAACTTATTGGGGGGGAGGGAGGGGGGTAAAGGCATTTTGGCTTTACATGAGATAATGTGGGGCTGTCCCAGAAACCCATTTGTAGCCAGAACAAATTACAAAATCCTTGTAAAGAAGTGGTGTAAAAGTGACTCTTGTCTGAAGCAGAAGCACAAGTGCCTTCAAAGGGCAGTATATTACTCAAGTTTCTTCAGGAGACATATGCTCTTGCCCTTCCTGTATCTTGCTATCAAGATTTAGGTTGAGGCCTAAAGGAATTCCCAATAAATTGTATTACTGGGATTGTATTGGTCAAACAAAAAGTAAAGTATTTTTCATCCTATTTTGTTTTAAAAAAGAAAATAGTCAGATCATTACCTTCTGCACTCTTTAACCCAGCTAAACAAATCCCTGGCTTAAACAGAAGACCTGGTTCACCACTAAGCTAGCATTTCTTTTCCCTGTCTTTAGAGTCACTTTCAGTTTCTGATGCCCATTTCTGTGTATGCTCAGTTGGACGCACCTGTGCCACAACTGCACATTTGTAGTGGTATTTGTGAATTAAATAGTTAAACAGAACAGAATAGTTAAACAATTGGTAAATTGTTCTGACTTGTATTTATTAACAGCAAGGGTCTACACTTGTTCCAATAGGCATTGTTTGTTGATTGTTAGGTTTGTTTTATTCTGGTTGTCCTGCTGTACCATTATATGCATTGGAATTGCTCCCAGTAACTTTGTTTGAAATCAGTCAAGGTTGTAATTTTTCTTTTATTTTTTTTCTTTTATCTTTTTTTTTTTTTTTTCAACCATCCCAATACAGAGTTTAAGGAAAGACACACAAAAGAGTCTGCAATGCCAGAAGGGTAAATGATGTTTCACAGCTGTATAGAATAAAAGGCTTTAGTTAAAATATTTTCCAGTTGTTTTGTGTATTGCATCAATGATGCCATTTCACAGCTTGGACCCTTGCCACCTGATGGTTGTTCTACAAAGGACTTCAAAGTCCTTTGGAGCCTCAAATAACAGAATGGCTGAAGAAGTGGCAGTGCCTTAACAAAGTCCCTTACAGATGATCTTATTACATGGTTGGGTATAAAACTGAGCAGGGATTCAGGCCTTCAAATAGAAGCTCTGAGATACTGCTGAGGTGGAGAATGGGCTGGAGCCATGATGCTTGCATGGGCAGTGCCTGCTTTTGTACTATGAAAATATTTTCTGCTAACACTGATGTAGTACATAAGAGTCCTGCTACAACTGCTTTGTGCCAGTTGGCACTCGGTTTTCTGGATGTATCAGGGTTATAGCCCTGTAAGAGACTGATGAAAAGCCAAGACTGGATTTCCTGATGCTGAAAATGCCAGTACAGAATACTCAAAGCAGGTGCTGTGGGGCCTGTCAGCTGGGTTGCTCTCGAAGAGGACACAATAGTTCATGGACTGAATTGTGCTCCCAGTGACTCTTGAGCACCCATCTTGGGTGGATTGTCAAGTGTGAGGAGTGTTTTTGCTACTCCCTTTTAATTTGTCACAGTTTTTGGAGTTGTGCTGTCTGTGAGTCCTGAAGGGAAGAGCAGGAAAGGCATTCAGGGGTTCATTTGTGAGTCATAGCCCATGGGGACATTGTGAGCAGAGTTCCAGCCTGTTAGGCAGCTGTACAAACATTATGCAGACCAGAGGTACTGATTAGAGACTGGGTGGGACATGCCCTGCCTTTCTCTGAAGGTGTTGTGACACTGTTCTAACCCTCTTTTTCATGGGACTGAGAATGCTGAATTACTTTTTGTAGCTTGGAAATGTAATTTAAACCAAACAGTTGCTTTTAAATTGCTTCTGCTGTAAAGGCAATGTAAAGTGGTGTTTGCTTAAGGCAAAAGCAAATAAGGAGAAAGTGTGGACATTAGTGACTATGCCCAGGAAACAGCAGATTAACACAGTCAAATGCAGCAAGTAACTTGTAGCTGCTTTTTAGGTTTGGTTTTGAAAGTAATAAATACAAAAAAAGCTTTCCTACTTCTCTACCCCTGAGTAAGAGTGTTTTCTGCATCTTGTTGCAGCAGGGGAGTAACTTCAGGCATCTCAAAAGTTAGCCTCTAGAATTTCAAGAGCAAAGGAATTAAATGAGGAGGTTAAACTCTTCAGCATTTAAATGCTAAGTGTGGAAAATATAACACACTACTGCTACAGTTTTACCTCCCTATTTAGTTTTCTAGCTGGGTGTGTTAGACCTGTGTTTGTTTGGGGGTTGTTTAAAAAGAGTCAAGTCTTCATAAACCAAGCTCCCCACCTTCCAAGACCACACTAACAAAGAAGCTGGACACAGGCTGTGCAAGTGTTAACTCCTTTATTACTGCAACATTTGAAATTTAGTATGAGTTTTGACAATCCCTGTTCCCTTTTATGCTCCAGCATCGCTTCCATGAGCTACTACCAGCTTAGAAATTTTCGACAAAGATTAGAAATGGTCTTAACTAAAAACAAATTAAAAAATAAACAGGTCACTCACCTGTCTTAAGTCTATGAGCTCTCAGACCAAACTTATCAATAGCTTAAGTTACATTTATTGTTAGTGTTTGGCTGTCCCCCACCCAGCACCATCAGTTGAAGGAAGAGAGAAAATTTATTTTAGCAATATAGGGGGAAAAAAAATACATTCACTATTGACAGACCATTCAGCAGATCAGATTTCAAATCTCTTTTGAACTCCCTGCAGTCAGGGCTTAATGCTTTCTTCTTTAAAGCAAAAGAGACTTTGACCATTCTGTTCAAAGCTACTGTATCTTATGTGAAAACATTTAAAACTAACAGCAGAGATGAAGGAATGTGAAGGGCAGATTTTATGTAAGAGTTTACTCTGAAGACCTCTCTGGTGTTGTAACTTCGCCTCTACCTTTTCTGCTGAAGCTGAGCTGTCAAGGGCACAGCTGTGTGGGCCAGACTCCCCCTCCTGCACTGTGACTGGATTTCAGCCTCATCAGTCACTTCACTTGCTGATGTCCATAGAAAAGAGGTCAGGAGACAGAACAGAGCAAGGGAAAATTGTCAATATTGTGCTAAACTCTTGGTTATAGCTTAAACATACAGCTAACCTTGTAATTCTCACCACAGCAACTGTACCAGCTATAGTAAAGCTATTCCAAATCAGTAGCTTTAAAAGTCCATGATAAATCAGCGTCCTGAGAGGCATAAAAATACCCATATTTCTTTCATGTTAAATTCGTGTTTCCTATTACATTCAGAACCTATTTGAAAACAAATGCAAACAAAACAAACCCTGCAACAAGCAGTAATGTTGCTGCACAAACCTGTTCCATCCCCA
Organism: Psilopogon haemacephalus; assembly: GCA_013396835.1. NCBI lineage: Eukaryota > Metazoa > Chordata > Aves > Piciformes > Megalaimidae > Psilopogon > Psilopogon haemacephalus. The sequence goes on from VWZI01005509.1 coordinate 2,595,205, forward strand.
CGTCTTAAAGCGATTTGTATAAAACCAAAACTGGGTAAATAGAAAAGCACAAGTAATTAAAAGCTGTTTCTCTGCCACTACAGAAACCAAGATTTCTTCAGGTCCACTGGAAAGGTTAATCACCCTGAGAACACACAGGCCTGAAATCAGTTTGTTTTAAATGACCATCATTCCATGCACCCTGCTTGGGGTTTTTTTAACTGTGAAACCACCACATGATCCACTGAACAGCTAAACTGAATGACAGGACCCACCAACATGATTCTGTCTATATGCTGCAGCTTCAAAAACATATGGTACTTCACTTGCTGCAAATGTAGCTGTAGAGAAGATACATGAATAACTCTGACAGAAAAGGTACTCTAAAACAAGAAGAATAAAAGTTTGCAGAGTAGTAAGCAGAAATAAAGACTGCTTAGGGTAGGGAAAACCTTAAAGTCACAAGAACTGATTGATGTGTACCATTAGAAAGCTTTCTAGCATAAATATTTTTTTCAATGCCATCAATCACACTGAGAAAATCATCATTAAGTGTCACTGTTCAGGCAGGTTGCCTTGATGAATACATTCAGGAGCATTCGCAGACATGTGAATTCAGGAACCTGACGTTTTGTCCATCTCCAACTTGCTTCGGCATTAATTTCTCCATTAATTTGCTGATTTTGCACAGCATTCAAAATCTGAACACAGATCAATCCATTAAACAATGATTGAAAACAGCAATAAAATTTGTATTTCTTTTACAATGTCTACACTATAACAAAATAGAGTAACTGTAATTCTTGGAAGATCAGAAAAATACTCCAAGCTGTAGTTTTACAGCATGTGGCAGTCTGTAAACAAAAGCAGCATCCATTTCACTCATGCTCTTGTGCAGCTGCTGCTTCTTTCTGTTCACATGCTGCTTCAGCATCTGGTTTCACTGGAGTTGTGGTTAACGAGCTCTCACTATTTAAGAGCAGCTTTGTTTCTGGGTTATCAGCATCAGTTCCGAGTGCTGGTTTTGAAGAAATTTCATTAGGAAGATCAAAAGAAGGTAAAGATGGAATTGAAGGCAGGAGGTCATCCAGCTCAGGCTGTTTGACTGAGCCTTCAGAATGCATGGTTACAGCTTCAGGGTCCATGGCCGTGGCATTTTCTGGGAAATGGAAATAGTTGGTAAAAATCCCTGGACTGTCAGACAAACAGGGACAGTTACCACACGTCTAGAAAGTCAGCTGAATGAGCTATCTCGTGCAGGCAACAACCAGGCATGCAAGTGTCAAAGAGGGGCTGTGTCTACTGAGTTCTCCACACATCCAGAAAAATCTGATAGTGCAAGCAGGCTTTTCAGAGACCATTTGTTCTTCTGTATTCTGTTTTATTTCATGTTACGACTCTCAGTCACCCCCTCCTTTTAAACGGGAAAGGAATCTATAACGTGAAGATTGTTGGGTTTGTATAAATAGAAAAAGTTCCACAACTGCAGTCAAGTCTGTGGTACACTGATTTCAGAAATGCCTGCTTTTAAGGTCAGTTTAATTTGGATCATCAACATTTTCATTCAAAGAAAAAGACACATTCTATAATCTTACTAAAAAAGCCTATTAGGTTTTGTCCACTTCTTCACCTGATTTCTGCTACCAATCTCCTTCCTGTCTTTTTCTTAAAATTGGCTTATTTCCAAAAAGCACAATCCTGTTGCCAGGCAGGAGGTGGTGCCAGAAATTAAGTCAGAGGCCTAAAGAAAATCTTGAGCATACTTACCAAAAGAAGCAGAAACGTCACTGTTCAGCGTTAACTTCTCAATGCCTACCGAAGCATCTGCTGCTGGCATGGTGGAGGAGGCAGCTGAAGACATATTAGGCACTTCAGTTAAGTTACTGAGTTCAGGAAGTGAAATACCAGACATATTTAGAAATCCTGGAGGAGAAAGCAAATGTTACAGTACTGGGTTAGATATAACATAAAATATCCAGACTGAGGTCAGTGAAGTTCCTTCCCCACTAAATCCAAATCATTTTAACCTAAATGGTAGCCAATACCAGTGGAAAGACTTCGACAGAATGTTAACTTCAGTCAGGCTCACAGTACCCAAATTCTACAGCTCTGAAATCCAGTGGTGTCAAAAGTTTCCAAGGAAAACTCCTAAATCCTCATTTAAGTCTCAAACTTTTTGAAGACCTTATTAGTTTACTTAAATATCCTTTAAAGAACTGTTGAAAAAAGCACCTAAGAAAATATACCTGGATCCATAACTCTCTGGAGTGGGGGAGGAGGGGAAAGTGAGCTCTCTGGTGAATAACCACTCATGTCTTGATCTGTGGAATGATCCAAGTCCGTAACTGTTCCTGAGTTGTCACTCTGAGAAGCAGGTGCCAATAATGGAGTCTGGAATAACAACAGTAAGAAGGAAAAACATCTTTTTATATTGAAAGTTTCACCTGAAGAGGACCTTCCTATGAAAGCATTCTGCCTCAGCCTCCCAAATACAGCAATACAGACAGAACCTACAACGCAGAACCTGACAGACAACAATTAGAACTCCAGAGAATATATCAGAGATAGGAGCTTATTTCTTGTATACCTACCTCTGTGTAGCCATTCGTAGAAGGTGCAGGAGTTTCAGCTTCTGCTAAGGGTGAAGGTGGTTTGCTTTCTGGCTTTTTCTTCGATGTTACAGCCTGTGTTGGAATTCTGTGCAAATAGCCATAGCCAATGCCACATCCTAAGCTGTACAAGAAAAGTAGAGCAAGACTTGAAAAAGAGGTGCTCTTAACAAAGGCAGTGAATGTTTTAAGTTTTTACTCAAGAGGAGTGTAAGTCTATCCTGTAGCAAGGATCATTTCACTTACGTGTACTGAAGGAGCACTCAGACAAACAGAGCTTAGCTTTCACTTGCTTATTTTTATATCTTTATGAAATACATAAATGACAAAATCCACATCAGATCAGATTAACTGGAAGTTTAACTGTGAGAATTTAGCTAGTCAATCTGCTACCAATGCACGTTGTACCACTGGTTTCAACTCATAGGATTAGATCCAGAACATGCAGAATTCTGCAGTTCTGAGCTAATTTTTTTACGGAAAGCTGAACAGTTTTGTGTGGCAAGTGTAAGGAAACAAGGGTAAATGTGAAAACAGCAAGCTGTAATCAACAGCAATAATACTCTTAACAGGAGCTCACATCCAGAGAGCGTATGACCTGTCAGCAGTCAGTGACCATCTGGAGATCAGTACCTTCCTTCTCCACCCCAAGCTCCATTGGGAGTCACAACTACCTCTCGAATGGAATCGGCTTCAGTGTTATAAACCATCAGCTTCAGTGGCTTCCCCTCATGGGATTCAATCAGTGAAAAGAAATCCTCTGACTAGAAAAAAAAAAAAAGATGAGAGTAGTTATTAAACTCAAATGTTCAAGACAAGGAGCAGCTAGCATTTTATATAGTTGCCTGCTTTGATGTGAGATGCCAAAATCCCAGGCACAGACTAGCGGCTTGGTAGTGCAGACTTGGTTTTTAGGGGCAAGTTGTTTTTTTATTGCCACATTACAAAAAGATAATGTTTACCTCAACCAGAAAACATTTGTCATAACATCACCCCTTCCAAACACTATTCCCATTGATTTATAATAAAGCCAAACCCTACAGCATACACTTGGAAGGCAGGAAGACAATCATTGCTTTAAGGAACATGCACCCTACCTCCTGAAGAATCTGATCAGATCCAACAATGTAGTCAGTGTTCGGCTGGAGACCAGCGAGAGCTGCAGGAGATGCAGGCTCAACGTCCTGTGAAAGAATGAGAACAATCTTAAAATCTTTTTTTGGTGCTTTATGTGACATTAATATTAATTTAATAAAGTTTATGCAACACAAAGACACCAATGAGGTCAGAATCTTTCTGGTTTTGCTATTAATTCTTCAACATAACACCAGAAAACTCTCACCCCATCACACACTGTTTGGTCCAGTTGAGACAGTTATTTTTCATAGTGATAGGCAACAGTAACAGTGACTGCTTCTTCCTATTCAGGCAGCTCAGACAAACCTTCAAGGCTGCATTACCTTCTTCTGTGTGCCCTCAGCTTTGAAATAACACATAAGTTACTTCTCAACATTACACTTTACAGCAAGGTTATATGAACAGTAACAAGAGATCAAAGAATTCTCTTACCAAAACATGCCACACATGTTCATTGGCCCCTTGGAAACTGCAGAACCTCACACTGGCTCCAAGAAGGCCTTGTCCTCCCCACATGTTACTGGGAATCACCTCTACCTCTCTTATTTTCATTGTTTTGATATTATACACCTCCAGCTTCACTGCTTTTTCAGCATTTGCCTTCAGCAGATCTTTCAGCATATTGTTTTCTTTATTCTGTAAAGCACAGAAAAAGATATATAATTATTTCTAGTTGCTCCCATATGTCATGCCTGTGGCTGAATTTGAATACAAAGAACCAAATCTGTCAAAGTATAGCTTCGTCTTCCATGATCAGTTCAAGGGTTCCATTTAGTTTATCAGAAAGAAGTCACTACTGTCAGTTGATGTCCCCTGATGTGTTACTACTGTAACTCTGTTTCACTCCTTCCTGTTCTTCATGACTGCTACGGAGTGATACCAGCAATGTTAGATCTCAACTATGTAGTCTAGCAATAAGCAGCAACATTTTACTTCATGCTTCTGTTCCCAGTCCTTCTTTTTCATGTTTTATCAAACGTTGAAACAGGTTTGCTTAAACAAATGTTGAGCTCTTACCATTGACTCACCAGTTCAATATTCACCTTGTGGCAGAAAATATGTGCAAATGAGTAATATCCTAAACATCGTGTTAATCTGTTACAAAGTTAAGGTAGCTGAAAGAAGGCATAAGACTCTTTTCTCACATATGGATCCAGCCAGAGAGGAAACTTTGGACATCACCAAGTTTCAATGCACCTTTCTAATGCCATATTCAATGTTCATTAAGAAAATCTTTATTTTTACAACTTTGACTTTTATCATTGCAGTACCCACATTTAATGCAGGAGAGAAAAAAAACCAACAAAACCACTTGAAGCTTACAAGCCTTGTGTGTCCTATGGCAATGATGAAATCAAAGAAAGGTTCCAGTCCTCCTTGTTGGGCAGGGGAGTTTTCTTGAACCTGCAAAACACATATTTTGGGTTTATTATACACTGATTGCTACTTACACAGTGACAGTGTTAATCTTTACACCTGATTCAATATTTACTTTTGAGTTGAACCACAGATAAGATACCAAGTGGCAGACCTCAGGAAGCAGCTTGCAACTGCGAACTTATTTTTTTTTAAGACTGTGAACAACAGCTGTCCAAATTAAGCTGTAAAAATCAGGCTTTGAATCCCACACAGGACACAAGTATTGTTATTCAGAGTGCACTGCATGGAGTTACTAAACACTGAAGACCCAGGAGAAGGACTTAGTTTTCATAGTGCTACTACAGGATTTTCTTCTATGCTATTAACAGCCTGAGCACATTGAGAGTTCCCCATTACATCACAGCCATTTTTTCCATATAAAACTGATATGTAGTCAGGTTCCCACAATTTCCAGCCCATTACAATAGAAGCTCTTGGAAAAAGTGTGCTACGAGCACATGGCTAGCCACAAGTTCTGCTCAAGAAGACTGCCATCATTTGAAAAACATTCATCAGAAGTAAGAGTTGCAACATTTCAATTTCATGATTCACACCGGGATAAAACCCACCAAAAGTTACACAAAACTTGATATATGCAGAGTACATGAGACTGTACCCACTTCAACATATACTAACAAAGCAGCATGAAGTGGAACCACTACAAATGTGCTCCCAGTTTGTATTTTTTCTTCATTTAACAGTACAACTGAATAACATGTAAGCTATTACAGAGCTCATGACATTGTTCTTCGGATGACTAAAGGACATACACAGTCCCATATGAACCTGTAAGTTGCAAAAGCCCTGCCAGATTTGGTTTTCAAAACGACACCATAGCAAAAGCTGCATGAATTCCCGGGAGAAAAGTAACTTTTACTTTGTCTCCTGCAGACTCTAAGTCACCCAAATCATCCTCTGGTACAGAAGACTGAACAGTGTCCCGCACTTAGTACAAAAGAAGGGGGCAGTGCATGGCCAGCTGTCATTTCTGATGGAGGTAACTCAGTTAAGGAGGCTGACAAAAGCAGATTACATCACAACACTGGTACCCTGCACACATCTTTTGATGTTGAGAAACAGAAACTGCTGCTGGAGTGGAAAGCAGCTTGCGGCAAGGGTTCCATTCTCACTAACTCAATGAAACGTTAACTTAGGCAGGAGCTGTTAGCAGCAATACCTCTGCCTGTCATTATGCTCCAAGGTATGTGATTACACCGATGTGTGTGCAGACGACAAGCTAGACAGAGCAGTTGTAACAAATCTGAATCCAGACACAGTGAAACACAGCTCCTCAGGACAACACTGGCGAAGGAATTAAAGCTCAGGCGAGGCGTTCTTAAGGTCCGCTGAGACATCTGCCTCATCTTCAAGTCAGGGAAATTTGGATGCGAGAAGGGAAGGAAGGCTACACTACTCTTAAACTATTTCATATCCCTCGAAAGCAGCAGAAAAGGCTCCCCTCGACCGTCCCGCAGCCAAGACATAAAAGGTCGAGGCTCCGAGCCCGGCGAAACCACCAGAACGGGTGTGAGACCACGCCGGAGCGCCGGGCGAGTACCCAGCACCTACCGGGAGGGCTGCTGGTGCTCCTCCCCTGCCGTCGTGGCAGTTCCCTGGACGGAACCAACAGGTGGAAGACCAGAGAGACTACAGCCCCGCTGTACGGAGCCCTCCGCCCTCCATGTGCCAAGCTGGGGACTCATCCCGCCCGGGCAGGAGGGGAGAAGCGGGATCTCCACCCCGCCCCATGCCCCGCGAGATGCCGCCTCACGCCCGCCGCCCCTCACCCTCTGCACGCTGCGGTCCCGGCCGCAGCCGCCTCACCCCGTGTACGTGGAAACCCTCGGCACCGCCGTCGGGAACCTCCGAGCTCGATCCCAGCCCCATGCCCACCACGGCGGGACGGGACCAGACGCTCAGGTGGCAGCGGCGGAGGCGACGGCGACGAGCATCACGCTCCCGCCACTCCCTCTGCTGAGCGCGCCGCAGGCCTGAGCAAGCGAGCACCGAGAGCAGCGCCCGCGCACGGCGGAGGGAGCCGGGAGCTGCGCTCCTCTCCTCGCCCTGCCGGCGCGTCACGCGTGGCTGCCCTGGCGGCCGCGGTGCTGCCTGGGGAGGCGGGAAGGGCATTGCGGGACCGGCGCTGAGGGACGGGGCCAGGGCTGCGGGAAGGGGCTGGGGCTGCTGCGGGATGAAAAGCTGGACATGAGTGGGCAACGTGCGATCGCAGCCGCTAATGCCACCAGGATCCTGAACTGCATCCCCAGCAGCACTCAGCTGAGCCCACACCTGCAGTGCTGTGCTTAGCTCTGGAGTCCTCAGCGCAGGAGGGACGTAGACCTGTTGGAGTGGGGCCAGAGGAGACCACAGCGATCAGGGGACTGAAGTATCTATGCTGTGAAGGAATGATGAGAGAGTTGGAGTTGTTCAGCCTGGAGAAGGCTCCGCCGACACCTCACTGAAGCTTTTCAGTCCTTAAAGGGGCTTGTAAGAAACGCAGGGACCGTATTTTTAGCAAGGCCTGTTGTGACAGGACAGGAGGTGATGGTTTTAAACGAAAACGGAAGAGATTTAGACTACGTAGAAGAATTTTTTTACAATCAAAGTGGCGAAACACTAGCACAGGTTATTCAGAGAGATGGTAAATGTTTCATCCCTGGAAATATTCCAGGTGAGGTTGGATGGGGCACTGAGCAACTTGCTCTGCCCTCGTTCTATCTTTGTGCTTGGAATTCCCTGAGCTGCTTGCATTTGATAGGAGGATCAGGATGCTGCCTGCTAAGCATCAGCATGCAGCCAAGAGGCAGTTTGGGTCTCAGAGCCTTTTTTTAAAAAACATCTATTTCTCCAGATCTCTGGAAAAAGAAAAAAAATCATTCTAAGAGTCTTCTAAAAATGATACTCCTGTTAGTAAAATCCAGAAAGAGGTTATTATTTTTTACCAATACCTACTTCACACATTTGAAAAGAGCAAGTGTTTCTGCCTTGTTCCTCCCTGTAAACTTAAATTATGAGTCGTGTACAAGACAATTATTTCCACCAGCTGAGACATTTTACAGTCTTAGAGTTGGGGAAGTAAATTAATGGTCCAGTGTTGCTGTTTTTTCTCAGCATAGGTAGCCTCGTGCTTAGGTAATTCCTAAGAAATGGTGATGTTTCCTTTGCCTTGAAATTTTCCATCTGCTCCACTCTCTTTTACTGTAGGGCAGATTCTCTTGATTCTGCCTTAGACTTCTTAATGGAAAAGTTCTGAAAGTTTTCAAAGTAGCAGTAATAATTTGCAGCATTCTTACATTAATAAAGTGTCAGATGTATTTCCTTTGCAAGTAATTCCATTCCGGTATAAAAGCCTCCATTTAAATAAAACTCCATGGTAGTTACTGCTCTCACCTCTGAAATTTTTCTCTGTGGTTCAGGAGTAATGCATAAAGACAGGAGGAAAAAAAAAACCCAACACAACAACAAAACTCTTTTCTCTGTTCTCTGCCTTTGCTGCCAAGTAAAACACTTAAGTGTAGACTAGTGAAAATTAAGAGGGGATCTCCCCAGTGCTTTTCAGTGTCTAAAGGCTAAGAGGCAAAAGGATGGGGTCAGAGCCTTTCCAGTTGTGTCTAGTGAGAGGACAAGGGGCAATAGACACAAACTGGAACCCAGGAGGTTCCATGAAGAGAAGCTTAAGAGTAAGGGCTTTTCCCCCCTGTGCTTTTACACATGTTAAAAGTTTCAACAGTCAGCCCAGTGTTTATTTCTCTTGTCCAGAAAGGATCTGTAGAACAAAACAAATGCAGTGATTATTTGATAAAAGAATGTAGGTATGATTTAAGTAATACTTTGTCCAATTTGCTAAATAAAATAGTACCAAAGTCAGTGTTGCTGTCACTAGAATTGCTGAAAAAAACCCACCCTAATCTGCCCAGGGCCACACTTTTGCTATGCATTTTTGTTTATTTAGGAAAATACTTTAGCTCATGTTTATTCTACACTTAAAAAGCATTTCCATATCCAAGTTTTCAAGTCACACAAAGACTTGACTAAATTATTAAACACAACAGTAGCATTCATAGTGGCCCCTTATAGTATTCTCATGAAGAGAAAACAAGTTTTTTCATGTAGCAACCTTGAGGATGATTCTGTGCTGCACTAAAGATTTCTTTTGACTAGTCATGTGGTTATTTCTAGAATATCAGCATGAGGGTATTTCAGACAGTGGAGGAGAACACTAAATGATACCTGTTTCTTCTAATAGAGGTAGAAGATTTTTAGAATACAAAGGTCCTAAGAGACACACAACATCTGCAGCTCACACAGGTTCATAGCAGCTGAGACTGAGCTGAAGTCCCATAAAAAGTAATGGGAAATTTGCATTCTGTATCAAAGGGAAATGGTGTGTTGTTTTTTAATGTGCCTTTGTGCAAAAATAATTCATTTTTTAAAGGTATAATTTCTAAAGGAGGAAAGCTTACTTTCCTATCTGGCAAATACTGAACAGTTCTGATTTCAGCAACACAACTTGAGGAGCTCCTTACATGTGTTTTTCAAAGATTAGGAAGCTTGTTTCATTTGACTGTTTTTGTCATTACACAACCTTTCAAAATTTAATACATGTAGTACATTTTGGATGGAATATTTGGTTTAGAGCTGGGAAACAAAAGAAACAGGAGAAATGCAGTGACTAACAAATTATGTTATGCAGCAATGGTTTTATGCCTAATGGATAAAAATTATAAAGCACTTGGAAGAATGCAGAAAACGTTTCCTGGATCTTAAGAAACTAGAAAGAAGCTCTCACTGTTTCAATGAGATCATCAGACTCCTAGCCAAATAAAACATAAATATGCAAAATATAATGTATACTGTACCTAAGGTTATTATTAGATAGGTTACATTTAACATTTACTATAAAAATATGAGTAAATGTTTATTATCCTTTTTAAGTGCCTATTTCTATATTGATGCAAAACAATTTTTCTGTTGATGAAAAATGTTCCCTTTTTTTCCCCCACATTTCAAAAATAAAATAATGCTTGGGAGCAGAACTGTTTTATCGGGACTACTTACTTTCAGTTGCAACTTTGGAATTTCTTTGATCTCATTATATGCCAGAGGCAGGGAGCCTGGGTATAAAAGACTTTCTGAACAGGTCTTACAGCCTACTCCACTAAGAAGCAAATCCTGACCTACTGAGGAAAAGGCAGAAGGTGTTTGAGAAGAATCTGAAGACTGTTCTCACTATATTTCTTTTTGGGATTCTTTCCTCTTCTTTGTGTTTACAGGAAACAGTCTGCATTTAAAACACTTGCCAAAAATACACAAAAGAGCACAGTTGTCTCCATAACAATGTTAAGGCAGCGTTTTCATGTCTAGGTCATGCATAAAATATGTAAATTATCATTGCCATGTTGACAGCATCGCCTCCTCACAACTTGTAAAGAATTTAATCTTGAAACCCTGGAGAAGCATAAATAAGGATATTTCTACACTTAAAAGTTACCAGGCAGAGAGGCAAGGGTTCAGCCATATCCAGTTTTGTGGATTGTAATGTACTAGTGAGTTTCAAGCTCCCTCTTGTGCATTTCTGCTTAATATCAGTAACACATTGATGTTCACTGGTAAAGAAAGTTGTGGTGTTTCCAAAGCTCCAGGGTGCAACTAAATTTAATATAGCTGCATAGCGTAACATGTGCTTAATAGTCTTAGTTTTCTTATTACTGAGATTTGCAGAGACTCAGCACATTCTCCTTGTATCTCTGTTACTGTACCAGCATGCCAGTGCTATGACAACTGCTCAGGCTGGTAGGTGAAAACATTTCCTGTACAAACAGAGCTCTTGGAAATGTTCCAGCATTTGAGCTGCACTGCTGGATGAAAGAGCAGGTTAACTCTGTTGGTAGCAGTCAAGCAATCATGTAGTCATCAGCAAACCAAAATAACTTCAATGGTGTTTGAATTATGCCACCTCAAAGCTTTGGAAGTGATTCCACAGAATCACAGAAGGTTGGAGGGGACGTCTGAAGAACATCTTGTCTGATCGCAGTGCTCAAGAAGGGTCTCCTAGAGCTGATTGCCCAGGACCATATCTAGCCATAGTCCCCATGGCAGACTACCAGCCCAGTGAGGATGTGTGCTATAATTATAAGGCACTTAAAATGGCTGTACAAGCCTATGTCAGAGTGACTGAGTTGCTCCCAAGAGAATCCAGAGAGGGAGAGCTGATTAAGTCTTTAGGCTTTAGCCCCCTTATCATCTTTGTAGCCCCTTACTGGGCTTGTTCCAGTATAAAAATATTTTTCTTACATAGGGAAGCACAGAACTGGACACAGCACTGCAGGGATTCAATCTAACATTTGTAGAATGGAGAGGGAGAATTGCATCCCCTGACCTGCTGGTTACACTCTGGCTAATTCAGCCCAGCACATGTAAGGTTTTATTTGCTGCAGAGGCTCTCTGGTGACTGCTGTTCAGTTTGTGGTTCACCAGGACTCCTAGATCCTTTCTTGCAGAGCTGCATTCCAGCTGGTTATTCCCCAGCCTGCACAGTTGCATGTTGTTTTTTCCATCGCAGAGACAGGACTTTGCATTTGGCTCTGTTGAACTTAGGAGATTTCTGCTGTCTACATCTCTCTGTCTCCTTCAGCGTATCAACCACTGCCCTAGTTGTATAGTACCTACAAATGCAGTGGGAGAGCACTCTATCTCCACTGCTCTGAAGAAGTCAGAAACTGTTGCAGTTTTTATTTCATTTTCATGGATCTCTCCAACAGTGTTCATCAGAGCTACAGGCTTTTGAAATACAACAGAGAACACTGAAACGTGTCCCTTTGGAGCACCCTGGATCAATTTCTTCTGAGAAGTTAGCACTGCTGATTGATGTCCAGCACTGTCTGAGTCAGAAGGACTACATACAAGCTACTGAAAGCTATTAAAAAAAAAGCATTAACCTATACTCCAAGAGGTAGTAAAGAAAGTATTTCTGAACATTTCAATCAACATCTCACTCAAAGTACCTATACACAAGGTGAGAAAAAAATTGTTCTGTTAGTGTCATGTCCTCAAAAATATAGAGAGTGAAATATGTATTGATTTTTTAAACCGTTAGAATTACCGTGGGTGAATTAGTAAATCATATTTCTGACATCTGAATGGACTAAAAGCCAGAAAAGAACATTGACACAAAAAGGAAATACAGCCATGCTAGCCATTTTGTACTGATTTATCCATACAATAAAATGCATCTAACTGAAAAGGATTTAAAAATTCAGGTGTAATACAGTAAATCATCAGAAGATAATACCACATTGCAAATGTAGGATTCAGGTAACACAAAACAGAATACTGCTCATGTATGGTTTTCTACTCAAAATAAAAGGTAGCCCTTAAAACCCATGAAGTGCTGGTTTGGAAAAAACCCTCCCATTTACATTTGTGAGTGCTAATTCTCAGGGCCATTAACTGGCAGAAAATAGCACTGGATTAGAGATGAATTCCACCTACGCTTTCACTGAGAACTAATGATATGCAACTTATTACAGGCTTTAATGTCTGTCAAGCACAGGCAGCTTCATTTAAATAGAACTGCTGTTAACATTTTCCAGGATTACACTGATTTTTGAGAAGTGCCCATCTTGGTATTATTACTCCTATGTGACTTCCTCCATGTTTCCTTGAGTTGTTTGTTCATAATAGAAATAATGTCAGCCCTGTCACTTCAGATAATTAGTGATGCACAAGAAAAATCCATAAAGAATATCCTTTGCTGATTATTCATAATTAGGTGGATACTGCAATGGCTGTGCTAATGGGGAAATCTATCTTTGATTTAATTACAAAAGTAGATTGAAATTGCATTGGAAAAAAATCGATCTGCTCTGTTTCTGTCTTCTGTGATAGAACTCGTTGAGAGAAAATTAGAAGCTCTTGATACTTATTATAATTCTTATCTAAATACTTCATTTTTAATTACTTCTTATTTTCTCAGATAATTCTGAAGTTGGCTTGTTTTAATTTGGGTGATTGATTGTCAAGGTCTGATAACTGTTTCCCCAGTCTACACACATTGTTTTTACATGAAAGCACTAACAGTTACATTGCTGGCATGATAGGTTGGCATCAGTGGGTGGTTTTTTTCCAGATAAAGTCTTAGAAAAATACTGCAAAAGGCACCTGTTTGTTTGGGGGGAGTCCTCTTAAACCATTTTCTATACATTTATATTATACCTCTATATTCTACCCTGGAGACATTCAAGGTCATGTTCAATGGAGCTCTGAGCAACCTGATCTAGGTGAGGATGTCTGCTTGCTGCAGGGACGTTGGACCAGATGACCTTTAAAGGTTTCTTGCAACCCAGTGCTCTTTATGATCCTATCCTATCCTATCCTATCCTATCCTATCCTATCCTATCCTATCCTATCCTATCCCATCCCATCCCGTCCTATCCTGTCCTGTCCTGTCCTATCCCATCTCATGCTACAAATGTGGAGCTTTACTGATTTTCCAGTTGTATCTCTAAGTCTGGGTAGTACTTAGTCCATGTTTTAGCTTTAGATACTCTTGGCATTAGGGTTTTACGTCTAATATATATATCTGTAAATGACACATCAAAACACAATTTAACAAAACAAATTTGAACTACCTAATCAATCTAATAGTGACAAGTTCTCTTTCCCTTTGACCATGTAATGCGGAACACACAAGCCTAAACTGTAACTGGAATCTGTTTAACTTGGGTGTTTAGTGATTTCTTTATAACTTGACCGCTCAGAGTAGGTCTCTACAGGCATAAGTGATTGAGATATGTTAAATATGTGAAGACACAACAGAGACTATATGGCATGGCTCTTTCAGCCTGCACTGGACTGTCTTTGCAGCACTGAATGAAAAGCTGAAGAAGATGTTCATTATGTACCTGTGCAAAATTTTCACTTCTGAGCATTGACCTCTAACTACGTTATATAAATTCAAGATGCTTAAGTACTTGCTGTGCTAAAGTCCTGCTTCGCTTCTTGCCACACGGTCTCACCTCCTTTCTTGCACAGGTTCTGAAAATCAACCAATTGTGTACTTGCCTGGTTCAGCTTTCTAGAACGACAGAGAAATAACCATAAAAATATGAATACATTATTTTTCCTCGGTTAGTGAATCAAATCATTTTACCATGTGAGAGGAAAAGTTCCAGAGCTCAAGGCAAGCAAGGATCTTGTTGCCAGGAATAGAGTGATAACAAGGCACTTTTATTTTTGTAGCAACAAGCTGTTAGAGCAGCTCAGCCATACGTATAACATTACTTCTGGCACAGCTCATGGAGCTTGTCCCATCATCGGTTTGGGGCCGTGTAAGTGCCTGCAACTGGAAAGTACATGAGCCAGTACCCTAATGCTGTATGCTCCTCCAATAAATTCTCCAGTTGCTTGAAGGGATTCCTTACAGACCACAGCTGTAAGAGGAAGTGCTGTTCTTTATCAATGTTGCTCTTCACTATTTTATTTGTCATCATCACCATAGTCCAGGTGTACCTTTGTGAATTGTATTAAGCAACTTAGGTAACATCTGGCTTGCTTCCTGTTTCACAAAGGGAGAATTGTGCATTCCACTGAGCTCATGGATTTGCTAAGATTTCAGGGTGAGAGGGAGAGCATCAACTTTGATGTTTAATACAGAATTCTGGGGCAACGTGGGCATCCATGTCCCAGAGAGAGATTTGAATTGACAGGTTACCAGCAACACAGACCATTGACATGAGTTGAAATGAATTCAGTAGCTAAACAAAAGCACTTCATTAATTGCAGAAATATGTTTTGTCAAAGCAGAAAGTAGGTACTTAGGCATTCATGATTCAATATAAGGGCTGTGGCAGTGGGGGAAAGCTGAAGAAAATCATTCTCATCAGCTGACTTCCTCTTTCTTTGGCAGAGTTCATCTGGCTGGTGCCTGAGTTGTCTCTTATTTAAATGGTTGCTTTTGTGCATTAATCTGTGCATCACAACTGGCAAGCACCTGATCTGTACAGCTGGAAGAACTGTGAAGCTATAAATGAAGGGATGGCATAGGTATGAGAAAATATGTACATCCATCAATATATTATAAAATAAGTTAAACATTTATTATAAGTTAAACATTTATCTGAAGAGTTTCATACACTTACTGTTTATGTTGTCTGTATACGTATCTGTGCTCACTACAAGTATTTCAGCATTTTCTTATTCTAAAAAGACTCCTTTTTCATGGTGCCTTGGATAGATACCTAGGGAAACTTCATAGAGAGAAGACTGATTGCCCTGTACTCTTTGCAAATAGGCACACGGGACAGTTTAATCAAGCTCTGAGATAATTTAACAAAGCTAGGAAGGACTGACTGGGGCCAGAGAGCTGTCAATGTTATG
Organism: Psilopogon haemacephalus; assembly: GCA_013396835.1. Taxonomy (NCBI): domain Eukaryota; kingdom Metazoa; phylum Chordata; class Aves; order Piciformes; family Megalaimidae; genus Psilopogon; species Psilopogon haemacephalus. Next base: position 2,610,726 of record VWZI01005509.1, read on the forward strand.
ATTCAGATTTGTTTGAATCCTCTTGGATTTTGGCTCTTCATGTGCTACACGACCACAACTTTTATGACAGAGTGTTTATAACTATGGAAGTATTTTTATTCTGCTCTGGTGAACTTAGCCATCCTTCCATTTTTGGGGTTAAGACTACACTCTTGAGCAATGCTTTGTCTGCAGTACTTCTAATTGTAAGGATGTCTAAGGTAGGATGGCTGCTGTCTGGACTTCTTGTGGTGCATTTTCATTAGTTATCAAATACAGCACTCTTTTGTATGGTCTTTTTTTCGATGCTTGAACCAAGTTCCTGCACTAATTTGAATCACCAGTTTCTAGGAGTCATCCTGTTATTCACCAGGGAAAGAATATTATTGTCAGTGTTGCCTCAACTCCTTTAAAGCTCACAGCATTCTCTTAACCCCAGTCACCACAAGCTCTTCAGTAACAGTGTGAAGCTATTAGAATCAGTACTGAGAGTAGCAGTGTACTTTGTTCTTGAGGACCTTGGATCTTTTGCACTAAAACAAGCATCAAGAGTTCTTGTTCAAGATGTGAAAGCCATATACTCCTTCCCTTCTATTCCCATCTCTCTGCATCAGCACATGTTCATTTAAAAGCTGTAAGGTCTGTTACTGCAGACAAGTAGATGTTTAGCATCATATCCTGAAGTTGCACAATTTGATGTGAACCTGTGTTCTGCTGCAGCCCTTTTCCTGGAATTTCCCAGGGCAGGAATGAGATTCCAATTAGAACATGCTTTTGCTGCAGGTGAACATCTCACTCTGGAAAAAGTTCCAGAGTGAGGTTCCTATTAGCTGTTTGCTAATATTAAAGAACAGAGGAGTTAAGGAACTTGATCACAGTGTTCAGAAACTTATTAAAGTTTGTCATTGGTAATCCTCATTAGGAAGGTAGGCTTACGACCTCCTTGTCTCAGTCTGACTGAACTCTATTTCTTTACCATGGGTCAGAACCATGTTCAGTAGACAGCTCTCTTGCTCAATTGCTTTGGTGTTTCCAGGTTTTAAAGAAAAAAAAAAGATTAATTGCTTCACCTTCCATCAGCAGCAGGCTTACAAAGGAAGCATCTGGACAGTTTCAGATGACAACAACAAGAAAAAGGCCATTCTGAATCTATTAGTGAATCAAATGGGTGGAACTTGCTCTTTATTCATGTGTCCAACTGGCAAGAAACATCTCACGTCCCTGTGATTAAACTCTCTTCATCTTTAAAGCAGTGTGTGCAACCCAGTTGCCCATTGGAATCATTTGTGGCCCATGTTATGCATGAAAATGTGACCAAGTATTGTCTGAGACTGTAGTGGGTGACATGGGGCAAAACCACAGCAGGAATTGTGCAAACAGTTTCACAATGTAGACATCTGGTGCGGTTTAGTTCTTAGTGTAGACAGGGTTCTGGGTCTGAAGATAAATGTAGAAAAGTTCCTGTTGAGCCGACTAAGCCTCTGGAGTTCTGGCTTTGACTTGGGTTTGGTGATATTAAAGATGGAGGACATGGAATTGGTCAGTTTACCAACTCTCCCAGCCACTTCATCAGCATGAATATGTCACTTGGGTAGAAAGTTCAGAGTTTTCTTTATCAATGGCAAACATGTAGAAGAGATGTATCAAAATGCCCTTCGGATGATCTTCACTTCCCTAGTTAATAGTCATGGCTGCCTCCTTGCCTGGTTGGAAGGTTCATCCCAGTGATCCGAAAGCTCAGTTTGTCATGCTTGTGGAATATCCAAAAGCCTTACATGAAGATTCTTTAACCACACATAGCAACAAGTAGTATCACCACTATAATAGCAATAAATAAGGTACTTCAAGGTTTCCATCTTCTTCATCAGCAAGGATTTAATGTCAGGTTTATTGTTGAATGTCTTACCTGCCAGGGGCTTCAAACATACTAGTGAAAGGGCTAATTTAAAGCTGATGACCATGAAATGGGGAGTGAGGAAAGAAGGGATGGAGAACTGTAAGGAACAGCAACAAGGGCCTGAGCACCAGGCTCAGTGGCTACAGCCTCAGATGAGATGTCTCAATTTTTGTTCTCTTTCTCATTTGGCAAGATTTTCTCACTAAGTAGCCATTTCCACAGAAGTGATCTTGGGTCACAGTTCCACTGTTTCAGAACTGACCCTGAACAGAGGCAGCTGAACAGCTGGAGCTCTGAGGAAAGGGTTGCAACATCTGCTGGTGCACTCGGGATACCCAAGTGAGGTTTGACAGTAGAGGTTCAGCTGATGCTAGTCTGGCCAAAGACCTTCTCAGTTTGAGTGTATTGGATGAGCCCAAGAGCACTGTCCTTCCTTCCATATTTTCTTGTACACCTGGAATACTGTTTGCAGTTCTGGAGCCCCCAGCACAAGAAGGACATGGAACTGCTGGAGAGAGTCCAGAGGAGGGCCACAAAGATGATCAGAGGGCTGGAGCACCTCTGCTATGAGGACAGGATGAGAGAGTTGGGGCTTTTCAGCCTGGAGAAGAGAAGTCTTCCAGGAGAATTTATAGTAGCCTTCCAGTATCTGAAAGGGGCCTACAGGAGGGCTGGGGACGGACTATTCACAAAGTCTTGTAATGATAGGATGAGGGGTAATGGGTTTAAACTGGCAGAGGGGAGATTTAAATGGGATGTTATGAGTAAGTTCTTCACAGTGAGGGTGGTGAGACACTGGAACAGATTGCCCAGGGAGGTTGTGGCTGCTCCCTCCCTGGAAGTGTTCAAGGCTGGATGAGGTCTTGAGACTCCTGATGTAGTGGGAGGTGTCCCTGCCTATGGCGGGGAGTTGGAACTGGATGATCTTTGAGGTCTCTTCCAACCTAAACCATTCTATGATTCAGACCAGATTTGCCATGCCAGGCTCTGCTGTCCTTGTCTAATGGTGCTGGCATTGATTTTCCTTCTGGGTGACAGCAGACCTGCAGCTTCTTAGCAAGAGAAGTTCTAATCTCCAGTCAAAAATTGCTTTGTCTGTGTGCCCAAGTACACATGTTCTTCAACTGCTGCCTTCACAGATGCTTTGTCAGTTTGGCTGAAGTACCAGGCACTGCACACATGCCTAACTGAAACTAAATAAATGGGCATCTCCACCAACCAGTTGTAGGCTATTTATCTTGTTCTTTTTCCTCTTTACTTAAGGCCAAACTTTTCCAGTAAACTTCCAAGAACTTTTTAAGTAAACACACTGGGTGAGATTCTGGTGTCATTAATACCAAGCTTTTCCATTTATTTCAGGGGAGTTAGGAGTACCAGTATTTGTAAAGCTTCATGGACTGTTTTTTTTTTTTCTGAAGCACACACTTTATTTTCTTGTAGAAAATCACACCCATAACTCGTTTAAGAGTTATGAAATCTGTGGATTTCAATAAACTGCTTTCTAACACAACAGTTACTTAACTGAAACAAGAGGCTGAATTATGTACTGAGGGTTTTGCAGAGATCAAACTACTCTGCTGCTAAAAGAAAATAGATAGGACAGTATTTTGCAAGACTTACTCTTTCAGTTCTATGATGTGCATAAATAATTTGAATTATTTATGTTTTGCTCCTTTCCTAAGATTTCCAATATAGTCAAATAAATATCGAGAAATTGCAGTGTGAAACTTCAACTCTGGTCTTGAGCTATCAAAATATTTAATTTCATGCATCTTCTGCACAAATATATATGCTTAATGATTTTAATAGAGCCATATGAATGCTCAAAACCAATCATCCGTCATTAAACGTATTCAAGTGGGCAACATGTTTTGCTACTTAAAGGGGCCCTTTGATTTGATTAGCAGTGTTTTGAATAATTAAGAGCTGAATAATCCAAGTTCTCCATATTGCACCGAGGAAACGCTGTCAATTGACAGCACCCAGCTGTACAAAGTTATTCCTGGAAATCATGCCTTTGCCCGTAACATGGGAGATGGTTTTCATCTTGTGTGTTCTGTGCTCAGTGTTCAGACAAGCTGCAAAGTTTTTACAGGTGTTTCAGTTACAAGAGCTTTTGGTTCATACGTCCCGTCTAGCTTGTCAATAGAATGTCACCCCAATATAAAGATTTCTCATATAAGTTCCTCTATATTTTGAGATCCTGGAAAACTGTCTGTAGGAATTCGGGTGCAAGATAAGAAGATAAATGCAGATATGTGCTCAGTGTTTTCTTAATGCCAAATTAGGTACTCACTTACTATAAAAATGACAGTACTGTTGACAACCTGATTGGTTTTGCATTAGTTTTTTTGTAATACAGCAGTGCAAGGTAGGATACAGTCACTAATATATGAAGGGAGGTTGCTGTAACTCATGTGATTTGTATTTTCTTAGAAGGAAAGCATTCAGATTATTTTGACAATAACCCAAGATCGTGTGATACTAAAAACAGGCTGCCAAGATCAGAAGTGAACTAAAATGATTATCAAAAGTAAAAAGTAAACTTTTAGTTGCTCAAGAGTCACCAAAAAGTGCAATGTTAGTTGCTTCTACTCAAGTGATTAGGATGCTGCCTTGAAAGCCATGTTGCCAAATCGGTGGAGGAGATTTCTCTCTATTCTGTGTGGATAGAACAAGTCCTGCAGGGGAGTGGAAACCTCAACTCTGAAAGAAAGAGGATTTAGATCGGTGCAAAACCACCTGGTAGCTAGGGTGGGGTTGCAGAGCATATGGGAAAGAAGTCAGTTTATATGACAGCTTTGAACCTATGGTATTTTTTCAACCATGGAGATTTTAGGACAGCCTCCATGATGGAGACCAATCACAGTGTCACCACATGCAAGTTTCAAACACTGGATCTTTCAGACTTGCTTAACAGGCTGCACTGCACAGCACAAGGTTGTTGCTGGCAGTAACCTGCAATGACTGATGCTCTTTAGGAATCCACATGACAAACTGTGTTTGCTTTTGTTTTGGTTTGTTGGTTTTGTTTTTTTTTTTTTTTTTCATGTGGTTAGGGGTCCTCTCTGGAAGTCCCCTAAGGGATGTTCTTCAGGAGGATGTACTGATGGGACGAGTAATTGGAGGCTACGGAGGCCACATCACAGTTAGTGGAGGTGGCAGGTAATGCTGGTGTCACTTACACTTGGGAAAAAACTCATACCTGAACATTTCACCAGTGAGAAACTGACAGCTTCCACTGTCCAAAGCCATCATTTCTGCAGAGGCACAGCATGGCTTGGGTGTAAAATATGTTGTTTTTTGAGACAGGTATCACTTCAGATTGCCTACGCTGACTCCCCAGGGTACTACACTCACATTTGTGGTGGAACTCTTATTAGTGTCCAATGGGTCATGACTGCTGCCCATTGCCTCATCACGTGAGTAGGATAAAAAGCATTAATATTCCTGCCCTTGTACTTGATGCAGATGGGAGACAGACTCTTCTCATTCTCTGAGCTCCCCTCTGGTGCCATTCCTTGCACAGCTGGACACTTCACTGCACACTTAATCAAGGGAACTGGAAAACTGTTTGCTTTAGCCTTGATTTTACATATTAATTGCTAACTTCCTGGGAGTGGAAATCAAGATGATTGCTGATTTGCATAAGAGGAGGTGTATTTGCATGACTGTGAGCATTTCAAACGGCTTTGCACCTCCACATAGATAGAAAGATTGAACAAAAGGCATTTCCTCACTCATGGACCACACTGTACAGTTTGCTCTGCAGCATGTCCAACACATACCACCTAAACGGTACAGTGTGATACCAATAAGCCAACATTCCTCTTTAAATACAGTAAAGTGTAATAAGCTGATCCTTAAGCTCTGTTTCAGACAGACGCAGAGATGCAAAATGAATGTTCCTGTTCAAGACCAAGCTCAGCACCGTTTGCTGATGCTGCACCTTCACTTAGCTCATCAGCAAACTGCAGGCAGCATTTGTCTGATTCATAAGGCCATTTGTGGACTCCTGGAATCCTAGGATCATTTAAATTGGAAAAGATCTTTAAGATCATTGAGTTCAGCTGTAGCTACAGTCCACTGAAAATCCTCTGGTGGAAGGTGGAATGATTACATTGGTGGAAGGTCTCAGTGGTACAGGGCTTACACTGCAGAGCTAGCAGTGGGGAGTGTTTTTAACATCCCATTTACATTTCATTTATATTCATTGCATATTCTGTGATTCATTTTCAGACTACCAGGAGCGAGCTATCGAGTAGCTCTGGGTGAGCACAGTCTCTTGGAGGAGGAGGGCACCGAGTACTATCTTGATGTGGATAGAATCTTCATTCAGGATGGCTGGAATCCCAGCGAGATTGACAATGGGTAATTATTCTGAAGGGCTGGGGCGTACTTGGCACCTTGTCCTGCTAGCATTTTTGTGTATATTCAGCCCAGCTCCTAGTGAGGCTGGATTTGTGGGAAGAATTGCAAGATGATGCAGTGGAGATTTCCCAGATGGCCTCCTCCTGTGGAGGTGTTACAGGGTGTCTGTGTGGATGACCTCAGGTCTGTTTTGATCAAGATGAGGGAAAGACAGGGCTTGCAGACGGTTCCAGGGTGTGCAGCAAATTCAAGGGCTTGCCAGCACACACCACTGTTCACATCTGATAAAGGTGCCAACAAGGAACTGCTTAAGGACTGTCCTAAATCAGAGGCGTGCCTGCCCACCCAGAGTCCACTGAAATTCACTCTGAGGCTGGGTGTCTGCATAGGAGCAAGAGATTTCTTGGGGTTGTTAGCCCTTTGGCAGTCCATACCATGACCTTTTCTCTCCTAATTGCTCACATTTTCCTGTGATAGCCATAAGGATTAATTAATGATATTTGCAGTGTGCTTGTCCATCCTTGCCAGAGGCTAGAGACCTGTATAAGGGGTGAGATAAGAGTGAGGACATCTATTTTATGACTAATTGAGGATTTTCAGTAATGACTCTTTTACCTGTGTCCCATTTCAACTATGACATTGCCCTGCTGCACCTCGATTCTCCTGCCTATGCCAATGGGTTTGCTGAGATGGGAGTGCTTCCACCTCAAGGAGACATTTTGCCCGATTACTATCCCTGCTATGTTACCGGATGGGGGTTGGTTAGCGGTAAGCAAGGGGGAAGGAGGAGTTTTGAGGGTGCCTCCTGGTTTCAGAGGGACCACGGTGCAGGTAAGGCTGCCAAAACCACCCTGCAGAAAATGACCATAGTGGGATTTTCTGCTGAGGCATCCCATAACAATAAACCCACCAGCAGCAGAGGTGGTCAGCAGAGCAATGACAGGAGTATGAACTGGGGGAGGAGTGGCTGGAGACAAGAGCTGTAGAAAAGGATCTGGAGGTGATGGTTTACAGGAGGCTCAATCTGACTCAGCAGTGTGCCCTGGCAGCCAAGAGGGCAAACTGCATCTTGAGGTACATCAAACACAGCACAACCAGTCAAAATATGTGATTGTCCTGCTGTATTCAATGTGAACATGGCCTCAAATTCATTGAATTCAAGCATGGACCCCACTCTACCAAGTCTACCACTAAGCCACATGCCCAAGCAGTACATCTGCACAGCTTTGAAATACATCCAGGGATGTTGACCCAACCTGTTCTAATACCCGACAGCCCTCTCAATGAAAAAAATGTTTCCTAAAGTCCAGCCTAACCCTCCCGTGGTGCAGTTTGAGACCATTCCCTCTTGTTCTGTCACTGGTTATCTGGGAGAAGAAACAACACCCACTTCACAACTGCTTCCATTCAGGTAGTTGTAGAGAGTGATAAGCCTCCTTCTCTCCAGACTAAACAACTCCAGTTCACAGAATCACAGAATCATTTGGGTTGGAAAGGACCTTTAAGATCACCAAGTCCAACCATTCTCTAACTCTGCCAAGGCTGATGCTAAACCATGTCCCTCAGCACCACATCTCTGCCTCTTTGCACAGAATCACAGAAACATTCCAGTTGGCAAAGCCCCTCAGGATCACCAAGTCCTCTCCAGGCCCTTCACCAGCTTTCTCTGGACCTGCTCCAGCACCTCGATATCCTTCTTTTACTGAGGTGCCCAAAAGTGAACACAATACTCGAAGCATGGCCTCACCAAGGCAGAGTGCTGGGCGACAGCAGGATTTTTGTCCCTCTTTTTTTTGGCTATTCCCTTTTCTTCTCCGCAGACGCCACTAGAGGGCGCTAACAAGCCAAAGCAATAGGCAGCACCCTCGGCACCAGCTGATGAAGTTCTGCTGGCCAAGAATGATACCGTGGCAGCCTTGCACTCTGCCCTTGGTGTTTGCTCATGGACACACGATAAGCTGTGACACACAGGAGCTGCTTTTCACTGCTCTTACCCAGAGGTCCGACTGGCAAACAGATAAATCTTCCTTATTACGGCAAGTGCAACCGAAAACGAAACCAGCAGCTTTCAGGCTTGTGAAGGAGTGGAGTCCCAGCTGTATTTTTAGCTCTCCGCTTTATTGGATTGCACTTGGCAGTGTCTCCTGGCTGCTCAGAGTTTGGCAACTCTCCTCTTTTGACAAGTGAAAACCTTGTGTCTCTTCTTTCCTGTCCCTTAAAATTACTGAATGGTTCTTGCTCCTTTGAAGACAGCACGAGTGATTTCTGCTGCTTTATCAAGTTCAAGTATTTAACTTCTCCTGAAAGAGCCTGGATCTGCTAGGCTCAGTGATGGAGTAATGTTCCTTATAAGAGCATTTGAAACCTGCTGGCATCTGAGATCTTGGCCTGGCTATATTCGAGACTTTCCATTTGAGTTTCAGAAGGAATTAAAAAAGACACAGATCAAAGGGTTTAGGAAATGAGTTTTTAAAAACCACTTCCCAAATTTGTTCTGATGATGTGAAGTGCTCAGAGTGCCTGCTGTTTCTGCAGTGCCTGATGCCTGGGCTGGGGGAATCTATCTCTGTGTGCTTATTGCATGGGGCACAGAGGGATTTGGGGATGACACACAGGATCTCAAATCCTCTATTCCTGGCCTGGTTTGAACAGAGATGGGAACTGTTGGGGACATTGCTGTGCCCTGGGCCAAAAACACTCTGAGACTCTGTTAGAAATTTACTGAGTACCCATGTGCCTTGCTACCACCCAAAACACTACAGAGACTGTCCCTGCCTCTGCCCATAGCCATGCAACTGGTCTCCAGAAGGTAACTGTGGCCATCAGGTGTTTGAAACCTCTTATCACAAGCTGCTCTGAGAGCCAGGCTGGACATTGCTCCTTTAAATTCTTCCTCTGCATGAGCAAGACCTGGAACTGTTCCTGCAACAGCCAGGAGAAGGAACATCAGGCTACATGACTAGAAGCAGTAGAATCACGTGCTGGAGACATACAGCTCTAATTCAGGGCCATTATCACATCCCTGGTGCCAAGACAAGTTATTCTTTCCACATTTTGATGACAGGAACAGCTTGTGCTGCTCAGCCATGATTTATTGTGTGGGATGAGAGGAAGGTGATAGCCTGGCAGCACGCAGACAGGGTGCATGTGATTCTCCTGTGCCTCACTTACCTCTCACTGTCCAAGAGCCTTGCTAGAGCTACCTCAGTGCTGCCAGGCAAAGCTGTGATCCCAGGAGCATATCTCTTGAAGCCTGTGAAAAATGCCATGCTTCAAGCAGGTTTTACTGTGTGAGGATACTGGGTGTCACAGTCATCTAATATCTAATGATGCTGGGAAAACAGGATGGGGCACAGCACTAGTGCTCATATTAAGTGTTCCCATCCTTTTCTCCAAAGCTGGGTGATGAGGATACAGCTAAAGCAGGGAACGAAATAGATTTTGGAAAACTGACTCTTCCTGCATAATTAGGGGGAGCAAAAAAAGGGAGACAACCACAGCAACAGGAGACATCTCCTGAGGCTGCTCCTACCAAGTGGAAAAAAAAAAGGATGGTGAGAAGTGGAACTAGAAGATCTTTAAGGACCCTTCCAACCCAAATCATTGGACGATCCTATGATTTAAGCTTTATCTTCTTCTGTGATAGTGCCTCTGGTGGCACAGAGCAGGACTGGTGGTGCCCAAGACCAGTTTGGCCGCCCGAAAGGCTGGGAGGAGGCAGGTGCCCAGTAGGTGGCAGCACTGCCACGCACTCCGGAGCAGGCCCAGCCATGGGGACCCGGCTGGTGGCAATGTGTGGGTTAAGCAGCATTGCAGACTCCTCCGATCATTGCTGTGAAGGAGAAAACTTCCTTCTCTCTAAGAACAGCTTATCTGCAGTGTCCTGTCAGCCAGAGCTCTGGCGAAGCAGGGATTTCTGCAGGGAAAGCGCTGAAGCAAGGACATTCACATTTATTCAGTACAGAATCACAGAATTGTCAGGGTTGGAAGGGACCTGAGGGATCATCTAGTGCCATGGGCAGGGACACTTCCCGCTAGATCAGGTTGCCCAGAGCCACATCCAGCCTGGCCTTAAAAGCTTCAGTCATCCATCTCTCCAGATGCTAAGGACTCACATCTCCTCCAGGGATGATGATGGCAGAGGGGCCCTCACGTGGGGCAGGAATCACAGAATGGTTTAGGTTGGAAGAGACCTCAAAGATCATCCTGTTCCAACCCCCCACACCCCGCCATAGGCAGGGACACCTCCCACTAGATCAGGACTCTCAAGACCTCATCCAGCCTGGCCTTGAACATCTCCAGGGAGGGAGCACACACAACCTCCCTGGGCTACCTGTGCCAGTGTCTCACCACCTCACTGTGAAGAACTTTCTCCTAACATCCCGCTTAAATCTCCCCTCTGCCAGTTTGAACCCAGTACCTTTTGTCCTGTCACTACAAGACAAAAACTGCTTTAATTCTGGTGTGTGATGAGGGTCGATTTGGTGGAGAGGACAAAGAAGGTTTCTCTGATGTCGAATATCAGGACAGGCTGAGAGTGTTGGGGTTGTTCACCTGGGAGAAGGAAGGCTCCCGGGAGGCCTTAGAGCGGCCTTGCAGAGGAAGCCTGCAGGAAAGCTGTGGAGGGACTCTTCGTCAGGGAGTGTCGTGACAGGACGAGGAGTAATGGTTTCAAACTGGAAGAGGGAAGATTTAGGCTGGAGATAAGGAAGAAATTCTTTACTGTGAAGGTGGTGAGACACTGGAACAGGTTGCCCAGAGGAGTTGTGGATTCCCCCTCACTGGAAGTGTTCAAGGCCAGATCGGATGAAGCTTTCAGCATCAAGTGGAAGGTGTCCCGGACCCTGGTAGAGGGACTGGAACTAGGTGATCTCTAAGGTTCAAGTCAAACCATTCCGTGGTTCCATGGATATCCCAAGGACTAACAACTGAACTTGTTTCCCCATCCCATCCCATTGACAGACTAAAACTCAAACAGGCCACAGGAATGTCAGTGCCAGCCAGTCCTGCAGCCAAGCCCATTTCAGGGTCAGAGTTGAAACCTCAACACCTGCAAATCTCTTCTCAATGCCATGGAGATTCCACATGCACTGTCAGAGTGCCTGTGACAGAGATGTTGAAGCCAACAGGGATGCAGAGGCACCACCTGGGATACTTCTGTGCTCTTTGCAGAAGCCCTGGGACAGTTCACAGTGAGGATGATGAGACACTGGCACAGGTCACCCAGGGAGGTTGTGGCTGCTCCCTCTCTGGAGGTGTTCAAGGCCAGGCTGGATGAGGCCTTGAGTGGCCTGGTCTAGTGGGAGGTGTCCCTGCCTATGGCGAGGGGTTGGAACTGGATGATCTTTGAGGTCTCTTCCAACTTAAACCATTCTATGATTCTATGACAATTTCACCCCCTGCAGTGTTCAGCCATGTAGTGCAAACCTGCCTTTTCCTTCTACCAACCGGAGAAGTGAAGAGACACAGAGTGGTCCTCCCAATGCTTCTGCCCCTCCAGCAGACAGAAGCTCTTCCATGCCCCGTGGGAATGCCCCTGTTGCTGCACAGCCCACACCTCTGCCCTCGCCTTGCTCTGGAGCCGCTAGGTCGGTTTTTCCCTCGCTGGAGATAAAGTCCATCCTGTCTATCAATTTATAGCTTTTCCTGCCGAGAAAAGTCCTCGGGTGTCTCCCCGGCGCCCGGCGCCAGGTCTGGAGGAGCCTGGCGTCAGGGCCTGTCCCCAGGCAGGCAGGGCTGGTGCGATGACTCAGTGCTTTTCCGGAGGCTGCTCCGCCGCCTGCAGAGGAAAGCTTCCCGATCCGGCAGCTGCGCACATGCTTCGGCTCCTGCAGCCAGCTGAAAACGAAACCAGAGCGGGCGGTGAGTAATGCTCTGCCTCTGCCTGTTACGAGCACGGTGCACGGGGTGGCCGTGTGGAAGGGGAAAAAAAACCCCAGCATTTAAATCAGTGAAGATAAAGAGGGTGATGAAGCCCTAAGCAAGGTGGGGAATGGGCAGACGGGTTCAGTTGGAGTCAGAGAATCACCTGTTCTCAGGGGTGGGAAGGAGCACTGCTGCCTGCCGTCAAACGAGGCATGAGTCCCAGCTCTGCATCACCTGAGTGGGGTACGTCTGTCCTGGGTGTGCAGAAAGTCAGCTGGCCTCAACCCTGCCACGGCCAGGCTGCAGACTGAGGGTTGCCTCTGGTTTCACCACTGTAAGATGCAGCTCTCTGAGTATGGAGTGGCCACGGCTTTAATGCCAGCACCCTGCAGAATGATGATCTCCAAACATCCGTGAAAATCAGGGCTTCTCCTGCCTTGCTCTGCAATGCAGACATGAACTCCTCTTGCACAGAGAGCCCATGATAAATTCTGCCCCTGCAGTACTGTGTCCAGCTCTGGGGCCTCCAACATAAGAATGACACAATCTTCTTGGAGTGGGTCCAGAGGAGGGCCACAAAGATGATCAGAGTGCTGGAACATCTCTCGTACTAGGACAGGCTGAGAGAGTTGGAGTTGTTCAGCCTGGAGAAGACAATGCACCAAGGAGACCTTATAGCAGCCTCACAGTACTTAAAAGGGGCATGCAGGAAAGATAAGGACAGACCTTTTAGCAGGGAGTGTAGGCGTAAGACAAGAGGTGGTGATTTTAAATGGAAAGAGGGTTGATTTAGATTAAATATAAAGAAGGAATTCTTTACTATGAAGGTGGTGAGGCACTGGAACAGGTTGCCTAGAGAAGTTGTGGATGCCCTCTCCCTGCAAGGTTGGGTGGGGCTTAGAGCAACCTGGGCTAGTGGGAGGTGACCCTGCTCAGGGGGGTTGGAGCTAGATGATGTTTAAGGCTCCTTCCAACCCAAACTACTCTATGATGATTCTGTGATTCCTCCTGAAGATACTCATGCCAGGAGCTGGCTCATGGGATGCAGCACCTCAGGGCTATTCCATCACCATTCTTTGGGAGTACTGAGTCTCAAGGACATGGTGCAGTTTGTTGGAGAACAGTGCAAAATCATCACAGGGCATAAAAGCCACAAGTGTGATGGCTGAAGCTCTAAGTTCCTCCAAATCAGAAAATACTTTATCTAAGAGGGAATTACTGGCACAAGTTCCATAGGAGTTAAAAAAACATACATCCAGACACATCCTTCTGGGAGCAGAAGCTGGGGCTGTGCTTCACCACACTTTGCAGAGCAGCTACAGACAGGCCTCTTTTCAATATTGCTGCTTTTATGGCCAAGCAAATAATTTGTAACAAATAGTTTATTCAATTAATCAAGCTTTTCTGCTCCAGGGGCAGATGGCAACTGTTAGAAATGGATTCCCAATGGAAAATTAGACAATGGCATTATTGGGCCAATTTTCCTTGCTTTCAAGGCAATGCCAATGCTTATGATTTATGCCTGCACTATTGAATGCAAGCCCATAGGACAGGTGTGCATTTCCCCAACTGGGTTTCTAGGGCTGATTCAGCTTAGTACCATGGCCTGGCTCACATCCTCACCCTCTTCTTACCTCCCTGCTCCAACCAGGACCTAGTGTATTTTCCCCAGAGGAACAAAGTTATGGCAATGCTTCTTTTTGGCTGCATCCTGCAGATCCCAGAGGCCATGAGGTGACAGGAAATAGTTTCTAGCCCACGAGGGAAAGAAGTTTCCAGAGATTCCCAAGATTTGTCTATTTGCTCTTCAGCTATGGGGATACTTCCACCTTCACTGTCTTCCATCAGCTCATGGAAATGAGCAGCCCCCATCCACAAGCAAGCTGAGGAGGCAGAGATAAACCCCAGCCTCAGGTACTCAATTTTGCCATTTTTAGTGGGGTAAAAAAAATATATGTGACACTGGTGGAACAGGAAACAACCTGAGCAGTTGTCACACAAGACAACTGTTACATGCCACCAAGTGGCAATGCACCGAGGACATCGCCATAGCACAGCTCGATGGGCAGAGATATCCTGGGAGCTTCAGAAGTTCTCCAAGACATGGGTTTAGTCCTGCCAAGCAAAGAGGTTGAATCACGTTTTTGAGCTCAACTTAATTAAACGAGTTGCCAAAAAGGTGCTTTCTAGTCCCAGCCCTGGGATAAACTGCTTGTAACCAGCCCATACTCTCCCAGACAAAATGCACGCATTTAGCTTGGAATTTGAAAGCACAGCTTGGCACTGGGTGCCTCTGGGAGGAAGTCCATCTTCAGGTAACTCGGAGAGTACCCCTTCTGTATCTCCCACTGTCCCATGAGCTCCTCCCATGCAACCTGCCGGGGCTTTGTAAGTGTTGCCACGGTTTAGTGTCAAGATTACACTGATGCTGTGATGAAGCTATGGTCACCTTAGAGACACCCCCTTGTCTTCGCACACCCAGCTGCTGTGTACTGAAGAGGGCTCTGCAGGGATAGATGAGCTGCCTCAGCTTCATGCCTCTTCAAAGAAAGATCTCTTCTTCACTCTGGGGACTGACCCTTAAAGCTGTTTTTCTGCTGTGGGACCAACTGGTGCCCACTTTCCAAGGCTCCCTCTCTCCAGTACCTTTTCTCCATGAGAGTTTGTTCTTCCCTGGGCTGCTTTTGGGAGACTGAGAAGAGGAGCAGGGGTTGCCAAGCTTAGGAGAAGCCTCTTGGAGGACACTAGTCTAATACAAGGGCTGTTCCTGCCCTTGTAGAGTGCTTCCAGCACTCATTAGCTTCAAAAAGAGACTGAAAAGGCTAAGAACAAGCAAAATAAACAACTGTGACAAGTGCAGTGTACACACCTATCATCACCCACATTTCTGAGCCAAAGTAAAGAATAAAGGTGGCAAAGGTGCTGCCATATTCAAACAAAATTCTTTTATTGAAAGTGTAATGGAAATTTCTTCATATTGCTTTGATGAAATGAGAGACAGCAGCTGTAGACAAATACGCTTTTTTTTTATAAACAAATGCAAATGGATAAGGTAAAAATAAAGCTTTTTTTTAACTTGTACCTTTAAGCAACATAATCACAATATATACATAAAGAAAGCTAAAATAAAGCTATGTTGAAACCAAAGCGTTTCAATCAATACATTAGATAATTACAGATTGTGTCAATAAATACCCAGTTCTTAAACTGTTTAACAGGCAGCTTTTTACACAGATACCAAGAAGAAAAAAAAAATATATATTTACAAGTCAGTGCCGTGGGGGGGGAGAGGTGGG